>NESQ01000522.1:0-49772 GCA_003070745.1 Tuber borchii | reverse complement strand
GGTCAAACCTTCAAAATGCGAATTCCATAAAAAGGAAACAGAATACTTAGGATTCGTGGTCAGCCAAGAAGGAGTCAAAGTGGACACAGTCAAAACTCAGGCGATATGGGAATGGCAACCGCCAAAGACAAAAACCGAAATCCAACGATTTTTGGGATTCTGCAACTTTTATCGAAGGTTCATCCAAGGATTCAGCAGAATAGCAAAACCGCTATACGAACGAACACATAAAAAATACGATGGCAAATGGAAATGGGAAACCGAAGAAGAACAAGCTTTCGATGGACTCCGAAAGGCACTCACCATGACTCCGGTACTAGTACACTTCGACCCCAGGAGACCTATCAAAATCGAAACGGACGCGTCGAAATACGTATGCTCAGGCATACTATCACAACAATGCGAAGATGGGAAATGGAGACCCGTGGCTTATCGATCCAAAGGAATGAGGGATGCGCAACTCAACTACGACGTACACGACAAAGAATTATTAGCCGTGGTACAAGCTTTCGAGGAATGGAGAAGATATACCCAAGGAAGCAGATATCGCATTCAAGTCTTTACCGACCACAAGAACCTTACAACGTTCATGACCACCAAGGCCCTAACGGACAGACAAAGACGATGGGTAAGGAAGTTGAGCCAATACAACTTCAGGATCATATATCGACCAGGAAGAGAAGGGGGAAAACCAGATGCCCTCACAAGAAGAACAGGGGATATACAAACCCTGAAGGAAAAACACCTGGCGAAACAAGAAGGAATACTACTACCCAAAGAGCAATTCTGGGAAGAAGCAACAATCGAAGAAATGGAACTAACGGAGTTCCACGACAAAGACGAGGAAACGATACGAGAAACATCAAAGACAGACGAAGAAATCCAAACAATTAGACGAGCTTTGGAAATGGGAGAAAAGGAGCTAAAAGGAATTGCACAGGGGCTATGCCAATGGAAGGACGGATACCTATGGTACCAAGGAAAAATATGGGTCCCCGAAAACGAAGAGATAAGGACGACTCTTATCTCAAAACATCACGATCAACCACAAGCGGGACATGGAGGAACAGCAAAAACTACCGAGCTTATCGGAAGACGATATTACTGGCCAAAGATAAGAGAAACTATCAAAAGATACGTCAAGAATTGCGACACATGTCAAAGGACCAAAGTCATACGACATGCACCGTACGGACTCCTTCAGTCAAACGAAGCACCAGACCGACCTTGGAAATCGATCGCAATGGATTTTATCACAGACCTTCCAAAATCGGAAGGACATGACACGATACTAGTCGTCATCGATCGCCTGACCAAAATGAGTCATTTTATTCCATGCAAAAAAAATCTGGATGCACGACAATTTGCAAACCTGTTTATGAAAGAAATAGTCAGGTTGCATGGGATACCACGAGACATCATCACCGACAGGGGAACGATATTCACGTCAGACCTATGGAAAAAGACAACGGAAGAACTCGGAATCGAACGAAGATTAAGCACGGCGTTTCACCCTCAAACAGACGGACAAACAGAAAGGACGAACGCGATATTAGAACAATATCTCCGAGCATATATCAATTACCAACAAGACGATTGGTGTGGATACCTGCCACTAGCGGAGTTTGCATACAACAACGGATACCAAGAAACTATCAAGAACACCCCATTCTTTGCAAACTACGGAATCAACCCCGAATACGAGATGATAGGACATCTCATCCAAGGAAACCAAAGGAAACCAGAAGAAATGACTCAACTACATGAGTCATTACGAGAAGAAATGGCGACCGCCCAATTACGACAAAAAGAATATTACGATCGACACCGAAAACCCGATCCGAACCTACAATCAGGAGATAAAGTGTGGTTACTACCACGAAATATCAAAACCACGAGACCATCAAAAAAACTGGATTACAAGAAAATCGGACCATTTAAAATCTTGGCAAAGATTGGAACAAGCGCTTATAAGCTGGACCTACCGCCGTCAATGGCAATACACAATACATTCCACATCTCACTCCTCGAACCCTACCAAGACAACCGATTTCCCTCTCAAATTCAAGAACCTCCTCCGCCTATCGAAGTCGAAGGTGAACAAGAATACGAACTTGACGAAATAATTGACTCTCAACTCCACTACGGAAAGCTTCAATATCGAGCTAGGTGGAAAGGATACTCACCAGAACACGACAAAGTCTAGTACCCCTCGGAAAACTTTAACAACGCCCCACATGCAGTCCAGCAATTCCACCAACGATACCCAGGAAAACCAAGACTGGATAGACCTCAAGATCGAACTCAAACCCGACCAAGGCTGGGGAGACGACGAGTCCAGCCCAGGGCCATTTCCGCCTACTAGCCCGGGCTACAACATGCCAACGGAACAAGAATTGGACGAAAGGCAAGCGAAGGCCGTCGAAACGGCAAAACACAACGGGCTGTCATGGACAGCATGCTACGACGATGGGTGCTTCGTGCACCTTAGCGAGAAACAAGGACAAGGGTGGTACCCACAAGAACCAAAACAGAAGGGACGACCCTCGAACGAGGAACACAAGAAAGTACATTGGGAGCAATGTTTTCGAAACGACTGCCGGTCTCATAAAAATGAGAAAATCAGAGCCGGCTACTACCCGAGGTCGGAAGGAAGGAAGGAACCCCTTACAAAAAGGGACGAAAAAACGAGGAAAGCAAGAGAAACCGTGAGGACACGGTTGGCAGAAGAGGGGGGCGAAAAATCGGAAACGGCAACGATTCCGGACCCGGAAAGTCTACGGAGACAGATCGACGAGCTGTTGAGCGAACGAGATTGCCTCCAAGAACGACTAAAGGACCAACGATCGTTGATCGAGGATCAACAAACAAAAATTTCGGAACAACAACGAGCCCTGGAGGTTGGAAACCTCACCCTTGAAGTTGTACGCAAGAGGTGGAGAGACTCCGAAGATGTTATTCGGAGAATGCGAAGGGAAGCGAGACGGTTGGGAAGTCGGGTGACGGATCTAGGGCTTTGAGCATCGTGGGACCGATGCTAGGGGGAGAGGGAGCTAATGTCACAAATGGTGACTAACAGAAGAGGTTTTCACATGACTCATACTTATGAGTCATAGGGTTTAGTATTTTACATGACTACGCAATAGCGTGTCATTCCTTTGTTATGATTGGTTTATTGTTTTTACATGACTCACGATTGTGGTCATATGATTATGACTTTCGCACATGACTTGTAGTTACGAGTCATGGGTTTTACGCATGTGACGCAAGTCGCGCACATGATAGGTTTATTGTGTTTTGATTTGTTAAGTTGTTATTGCGCAGTGACTCATATGAGTCAGCTGATGGATTTCACACTATGACTCACTTATGAGTCATAGGGGCATGTGATGCGAAGGATGAGTCATGAGTCGCGGGAAGAACAGTTATAAAAGAGAGCCCTTACGGCCTCTTGGTTTAGAGTTCTTCACGCAATCATCTAAGTTATTTTCTTACAAATATACTTTATCTTATCTTTATACTTTACCGGGCAGAGGACATAGTGTCTCTCACGAGCTTAGCGATATATCGTACGAGACAGGAGTCTGTATACTCAGCTGTCGTTGTTCATACGAACTCAGGATAGTACGATTACTATCAAGAAGAAGGTTACCTGCTGCAAGTATCGCCCGAACGGAAGAGGATTGTAACACCAGGGGCACGAAATCCATAACGGAGAAATCAAGGGGAAGGGAGAGCGCTAAGGGCGTGATGGGGCGCTGAGACAGGCAAGGTTGTTCCGGACGCGCACAGGTACAAAGCGGACGCACAACAGCCAAAATGGCCTGGATAGAAATGCAAAAAAAAACAGGGGTCAGTTAAGCGAGACCTCCTCGCTAGTGGAGCAAGCTAGGGGCCACCTGCAAAAGAGGACGATAAATAGCGCCGAAGGCATGTATGGAGCTTTCAGAAGGCCTGTTGGGTCTTTAGGAAAGGCGGTAAATGTATGAGGGACAGGAGGGACCGGGGGAGGTGGTATTACTAGCAGATACAGGGAGATATGTAGGTAATACATGAGGGAGAATTTTTTTTGCTGATGTTTAGAAGATTCTGATTATTGATAATAATATTTGATATCACTGAGCTGGTTGGAACAGGAAGATTATCACTGTTTTTCAAATTTATAACTTTTATCAGCATTTTTATCTGATCTAAACCTTATTGAAAAAATATAACATATACTCAGATGTCAAATTCAAAAGGGTTTTATCACAGGTGAGCATCATCCTTATATAGAGAATGAGCTTTGTAAGACACTAAGTGAGAAATGGAAGGTAATTGATTAGGGCATAATAGACCGACTTATAGATAGTATGCTGGAGTAGGTGGCAAAAGTGGTTAAAGCACAGGAAGATCATACTAAGTGGTAATAGGAGTTAGTTTTAGATGTATTTCTCATAGAGTTGAATATGATCAAGTGACTAGTAATGAGAGTGTAAGTGTTGAATTTGGAAATTGAGTCTGCTAATAGAGGCTAAATTCTTGTACTAGTATTATTGTTGCCTATAAAATATTACTATAGTACCTGTTTTTTTGTGAAGACTTTATGAATAAGAGTGTACTTATTACTGGTTGAGATCAAGTATCATTTGATACTTTATATATTTTATTCTTAGTTTAGAGTATTGTTTGATACTCTATATATTTATATTTAGTTTTGTGTCTCCTTTGATACTTTATATATATTATGTATACTAGTTTTAAGTATTATTTAATACTCTATATATTTTAGGTTGGGGTTTCAAGTATTAGTATACTTTAGTATAGAGCTAGTATTATTATTTTATTGAAACATAATACTATCCCATAAGCCTGAGGCTATAATAGAACTGATATTGCTCTTCAGAGAATGCTACAAGTGTTGAGAAATCTTTTCTAGCAAGGTCAGTGTATCAGGTCTACTACAGCTTAATATATAGATTTAATAAAATAAAAGACACTAGCTGCCACTCAAGAGTCATGATTACTACTACCAGAAGTTGAAAATTATTGAAAACTCTTACAATTAAGATATTGAAAGCAATTTTCTAACTAGATTCTAAGATAAAGGTATGTTTAATATTGGGGGTAATGAGGATGGAAGTTTGTGGCACATTATTTAGAGAAGAGATAAGTGCAGGAACAAGCTTTTCTTCAAGTGTTTAGTAAATTGGAGTATTAATTTTTGATTTCAAAGTACAGGCGAGAAGACTATAGAGGGAGCTATTTAATATAGTTTAAAGAGGGAGTGGGAGTATTGTGTGAAGAATAGATTCAAGCAATTTTTCAATCTTATAATCCAAGGTACTTAGTAGAAACTGAATAGTATAGTAAATTCATTATTTAATTATAGTCAGAGAAGAGAATATTGAAATAGAGTTGAGATTTAGCCTCCTACATACATATTCAAAACCAGCTATACCAGATTTACCAATCCCTTAACTATATTTGACATATCTCTTGTATTAGATTCTAGTAACTTGTCTCCTTTGTATATTTATTAAATAGCTTCTTGGATATTGTTCACTTAATAAGTACTACTTCATGCAATATCTTTGCAGATTATTATGTATATTTTAATCAAATTCTTACTGATATTTCTTATATACCTATGTTCTATATCTTCTGATAGCTATTATAAGAGTTGATTAATAGTTTTAGAGAATGTTAATATGAGTAGAGTGATAGAAAAGAATGATGGAGGCCGATAGTAAAGATATAAAGTCTACTTTAAAGGTGGTAAAAAATTATAGATAGAGTGTGTGAGAGATAAGAGGTTATAAGATTGGAGAAGAGGAAAATTGGAAAAGAAGAAAGGCAAGTTATCCATGTCACATGCTCTAATGATATATATGGGCAAGCTATATCATGTGATCATGATTAGAGATAGTGTATCTACATGGCTTTTGATGTAATTTGCATATTTTGGGATCTAATAAGATATGTTTCCCTTGGTAAGACTATTCATCATATATATGATAATATTATTATAGTATACAGTTTATAATAGTAGTCTTCCTGTCTGCTAATATAGTGATAGTAAGAACTGCATATAAGACTCATATACTAACTTAGAGTGTGCACTGTCTATTCTGAATAGTACTCAATAATCAGTATGTAAATAGATATATTATCATAGCTGATAGCAGCTTGTTTTGCAAAAAGTGTAATACATTTATATTTCTACTTTCTATTAAACAGACTGAATCTAACGTATCATATTGACTTGTCTTGACTAATATAATAAACTTGGTTAGTACTCTAATGGCAAAGTTTTCACTGGATTCATGAGAGAAAATAGAACTTACCAAGTATTTCCTGCATAACTTTGGCCTAAGTCACCTAGTAACGCAGATTTCTCTAGCCTCCCTAAAAGTAGAAAATCTTGAGTATAGGAAATTGGTATGAGCTGCAATCTACAGTACATCCTGCTGCGCACGGCAAATTCTTAAGTAAGGGTTCGGGATGTGGAGAGTAGGAGTTAGTGCTCACAATGGCCGGGGCTACTTACGGTGGGTTAGAGGGCTAGAGGGAGTGGGGAATCCTTGAGAAAAGTTAGATAGGGCCTGATGGGAGTAGGTTCTATCAGGTGCTCTCCCTTTTGCCCCATTGATTTTTAAGATAAGACGACGGATTTCAGGAGGAGCCCTGGTACTATACCTCTTGGGCGAGGTGATACATCACTTTGAAGTCCTTGCAGCAGCGGTGCTGCAGGGCGAGCCCCCTCATAAGGGCAGGAATTCACAGTGTTTGGAATTTTTGTTTTTTATACCTTGCCCTTCTCAGCTTCCTCTTAGATCTTTTCTTTTCTGTGTTTAAGCTGTGCGGGTATGTGTGTTAGTTTACACTAAGCCAGGGGCATTGTTCTGCATCTTCCTCTTGTATGATACCAGGTAAGGTCGGGATTGGAATTCAGTTAATGGGCTTTAATGCCTTGTGAGAGATCCCCTTTGGCGCTCTTACTTATATTATAAATGGCGACGCCTTCTTGGTCTCGGTTACTCGGGACAGGCTTTCAGATACACTCTGAAGGGCTGCTACCGAGCCTAAGCCCGTCTACTCTCGAGATGGATGAACGATCCATTGCAAACACTCACCAGGGTGAATTCTGGTAGTGCAGAGATAGGCAACCAGGCGCACACCCCCTCGATTCGTGCCTTGGGTGTGGAGGTGCTGGGATGTGCTAGTCCACTGGAGGCCTAGGCACAGAGGTGAAAATGCTTCACTCCCGATAGCGCCAAAAGGAGACTTTATAATAGTTGTATTCGTCGTTGCTTCCATAGAAAAGTTAATCGATTGATATTTCCAGCTGCTAAAAAAGTGGTGTATCTTGTAGAGAGCAGAATACGGTTAGTCTCCCAAGTGATTGATGATGATCACAGCAAGGAGTCTGAGCAGTATTGTGTGGGGCGAGACGGACGGAGAGCGGAATGTGTAGGTTACCAGCGTAGTAGGATCGGCTCCTATACGAATCTCAATTGTCCCACTAGCGTCACCATACTAGAGACGTCACTTCATGGTCTATTCTGTCATAGTGGCAAGCATAAGCAATAAACAATGATAATAATACAGACCGAAGAACGAGAAACCGGTGTCACTTCAGTAAAGTCCGAGGGTTAGGGCCCCGGGGTTTAGAATAGGCTTTTTTCCCATGGCAATGTCATCGTAATAGTTTTATGCCTACGCGTAAATTGGGCTATAGTATCATACTAATCGACAAAAAGGAAAACACACCGAAATGTGAGGTTGGTTCCATTAGGACTTAGTTTGTGCACAAGTATAAGATTGGTGGTAAGATTTAAATTATTCTCCTATTATTTTCTTTGCACAAGACGTAAAGCAACCATTTCTCTTCATGCCGAATCCTCTCTCACCCCTTCCTCACCTTGCTCCTCAACTTGTTGTCATATTATAGTCACCTCTGTATCGTACAGGAGGATTTTTTTATTTTTCCTCAACAGAATCCTCCTACTCCTGAGACCCTATCCTCATACCATTACTCTAACTTCCCACCTCCCGTCCTTGAACGACCATCTTAACTAGAGTAAGGACAATTGAAAGTGGACAAAATTCGGAGTCTATAAGCAGGAATCAGGGGCCAAGCTAAACCCGGTATTGTTATACGGAAGGGAGGAAATAAAAACTAAAACGTAGACCGAACATTCCCGTTAGAACCGCAAGAATAACACATCCACGCCCGACGCTGAACTATGCTGGGACGAAACCGGAATTTAGAGGGAAGGGGGGAGAGGAGCAGTAGTGCGACGAGCTTGTCGTGCACTCTAGGGATGGAGGTGAAAGTGGTATTGAGGAGGGAGTGCCCGGCAAAGTATATAAGGGTGAGTGGGGACGCCGTGAAAGCAGCCAGGACCTGACGAAATACCCTACTCCGTTTGGAAACACATCCACAAGCACTACCCCGACATACTTTTGAATCTCCTAGGCCCCCTCTTGACATATGGGTACCACCCCCCCTCGCTGAAAATTGCCAACGGTGTCGTTTTGGACAAACCGGGCAAAGCCTCCTACGACTCCCCCGCCTCCTTCCGCATCATAGTTTTGCTAAAAACCGTCTCCAAGATCTTGGAAAGAGTTATGGCGGCCCGCCTATTCGCTCTGGCTAAGTCATCCGGCCTGCTCCACCCCAACCAATGCGGCTCGGTGCCGGGTTTAGGCACCTTTGATGCCTGCACCACCCTGGTCCACGAAGTTAAAACCCTCCAGCGTACCCACCGCAAGGTGTCCTCCCTCTTCCTTGACATCAAAGCCGGCTTCGACAATGTCGACGCCCTCACCCTCCGCAAACGCCTCCTAGACAAAAACACCCCCAGATACATGGTAGACTGGGTCTCCTCTTTCCTCTCAGAACGAAGGTGCACCCTGGTCTACCAAGGTTCACCCAAGTCCCCCTCCCCAGTCACAGTGGCAACACCTCAAGGTTCCCCCATCTCTCCGCTTTTGTTCCTCATTTACGTAGCACCCCTCCACACCGACATAAAAGGAGGCCTTATGCTTTCTTACGTCGACGACTTCGCTCTCACAGTCTCCTCCCCCTCCTACCGTTCCAATGTGCGCAGGCTGCAAAGCTTTTTCACAGCCCTATCCCTCCGCGCCACGACCCTAGGTATGGCCTTCTCCATCCCGAAAACAGAGCTCATCCACTGGCGCACCCCAAGCCAAAGAGGTATCCTCAAGGCCAACCACCCCGTCACCCTCAACGACCAGATCTTTCGCCCCTCCGAAGAGGTGAGATGGCTCGGCTACTGGTTCTCCCCTGCCCTTAACACCACCAATCACTTCGAAAGACGCCTAGCCCTGGCCAATGCCGCGTTCTCCTTTATAAGAAGAGTCGCCTCGCCTGGGGCGGGAGTCCGTCCCTTCCTCTCACACCGGCTCGCCATGGGCCTCATCCTCCCAATCCTCACCTACGGTGCAGACCTCTTCATCCCGAACACCCGCTCCACCAACCGCATGAGCACTTTCTGGCATAGAGTGCAGAGGTGGACCACCAATTGTTTTTTCGCCACCCCCATCCCTATATTGTCCAGGGAAGCATGTCTCCCTCCCATTGGCCCCTACTGCAAACACAAAAGACGCACAGCAGCGCTCAGGCTCTGCTGCTCACCACCTTCCCTCAATCCCGCGGCTGCACGCCTCCCTCCCACCTTCCCCTCACTATCTAACTTCAGGGCCTCTGACACCTGTCGCCCAATGACTATTGGTCTCTCGTCCGTCTACCTCCCCCTTAGCTGGAAAACCCCAGTTCCCTCCCCCCCAATGAGGAGACACCTCCCCATAGACGAACTCGCGCACATGGCCTTTCCCCTCGGGCACGGTTTCAAACGCTTCCCCCAGATCAGTCGCGCACCCCTCTCTTCATCAGAAGACATCCCGCCCCCGAACCTTATGACGAGAGCGTACGCTACGCTCAAAGAAAGGGCTCACAAACTCCTGCTCCAGGACTGGGAAGACTCCCTCCCGGCACCCCCCAACTACGAATACCCCACCTCCACCACCCCCCACCCCTTCATGGGGCTCGATAAGTTCGCCGCCAGCCGCATACACCAAATGCGCTCCGGCAAAAGCTACCTGCTGGCCCACCCCACCTGGCGGGACGACCCGGACCGCCCGACCACCTGCCCCCGGTGTCTTGAAGCCCCAGAGACCTTCGAGCACACCGTCCTTCACTGCCCAGCCAGGGCTGAAGCCAGACACTCCCATCTAAGTGGGGTAGAAAGCCTCTCGCCCGAGAGCCCAATTTGGAACCATCCACCCTCCCTCTCAGCCCTCCGGCGCTTCATCCTAGACACCCGCACCGGTTTCCCCCCCAGCGACCCCTTCCTTCTCGTTCAACAATGAAAGCCAACCACCCATACCTCCCCCCGTCCCAGAAATGTCCCCCCGTCTCACCCCCCACCCTACGACCTGTGCAGTTGTTTTTTGTATTTCTTTTTTAAGGTTTATGAGTTACGAAGTGCTTTGGATTTTCCCTATATAATGCATGTTTTTGACAGACGAGGCCGCAGGTTTTTGGCTTCAATACTTAGTACTAGCAAGAGTGGGAAATGGTTTCTTTTGTTTATGTTTTTGCTTTATAGGTTTTGTTTTTTCCATAGCCTCCGCTACATGAAGCTTTTTGTACCTTAAAACAATGAACGCATGATACAAAAAAAAAAAAAAAAAAAAAAAAAACGCCGTGAAAGCAGCGCCTAATGGTTTTTGAGGACGATGGGAAATATTTTGTATCGCTGAGATTAAGCAGTGTTGGGGTTTGCGGGTTCGCGGGGTTGCAGTAGCCGCACCGCTCCCTCATAGCCATGCCCGACAGCCCACGAGAACAGTGCTAAGCCACCATAGTCTAGCATATCGGGGTTGACATCTCCCCGCTCCAACAGTAGCTTCACTACTTCCTCACGACCCGCCCCGACAGCCCACAAGAGAGGTGTTCGGCCAGCACTGTCTGGCATATCGGGGTTGACGTCTTCCCACCCTAATAGTAGCTTCGCTACTCTATCATATCCATCTGAAGCAGCCCACGAGAGCGGTGTTCGACCAAACCACGTTTCTAGCCTATCAAGGTTAACGTCCTCCCGTCCCAACAGTACCTTCACTACCTCGTCATGCCCACTCGAGGAGTCAACGAGAGCGGTGTTAGACCATTCTCCTCTGGCGCATCAGGGTTGACATCTCCTCCGAACCACTACATCATATTTGATACATTAGTTAGCAAATGTTATACCTTGGGGTTGGGCAACCTATTATCTTACCTAAGTTAACCTCTCCCCCGCCACCACCATATGTCTATAATACCTAACCATTACCCCCACCCCATCGAGGCACCAAATTTCTCACCAGGCATGCTTAGATATAGGGATTAGCACACATTATAATAGAAGATTTGTTACTTTCTCATCTTACTTCCATAGTCCTCCCCTTGAGCCTATTTCCGAATGACACAGGGTTCCTCACCGGGCGTGTCCAGAAAAAAAATCACCCTTCAAACCATCCTGTAAACGGCCTCGTACCCGTCAAAATAAACGTCCCGAGAGACCAGTCCACATTCCGATGAGGCTTCGGAAGCATCCGAATCCTCATTCATCTCCAGGGGGGAGTGTGAGGTATTTGGGTTCCAGAAGGCTGCAGTAGCACCGTTGGAACAAAGATCCCTCGTGATTTCACGATAAGCTGAGGGTGCGTCGGATGCGTGGTCATCGAAATCCACCCCCTCCGGGCACTCCTCAAATGCCGAAGACTCGGCACTCGAATCATAGGCTGTGGCGAACTCACCGCAGGTGCCGAGTCGTTTGGCGAGGGACGAAGGAAGAGAAACGGGGGAGATAGAAGAGGAGGGCGACGACGAGCCGAAGGAAGAGAGGGATGGAAAATCGTCACCAGAGCAGGATGCGGTTGGTGGGCAGAGGATTGAGCAGTTGTCCGGTGGAGCTCCGGGCGGAGAGGTGCCAACTATCATGGTGTGGATAGACTCTGACGCAACAGAGTCTATCACCACGTTATCCGGATCCATTATAACTGACATTAGCAAACATCGGACGAGGTGACATAAGCTAAACAGACCACTCCAACCACTAGGCAACAAAAGCAACCTCCAAAGGAGCTCGTCCACACTGTCGGCTACCAGCACGACTACCAAACCCAAGAGTCCTAACGCAAGGGTGAATAATACCATTGAAAGGAGGAAGGAATAAAGTAATCCCCCAAGGGTTGGCTCGGGGGTGGAAATTGTTTGAATCAAGATCGAAAGCATGTTTTTGTAAGAATGAATTGGTGATGTCGATGTATGGAGAAGAAGGAAGGAAATTCAAGGAGGTGGGGGGGAGAGAGTAGTTTATGTAGCAGAAAGAATCGTTTTCGGAGTAGTGGTATGTTGACGGAATGAGCTTGTTTACATCCTGATTCATACATCTCATGGCTCCACGTAACCCCCCCTCCCTCCCACGGTAGATCCCTCACTCAAATTATATTTCGCTTGTGTAGGCAACAACCGTAGCTCTCGTCATGTCTCCTGTAGATTCACCAGCCACTGGTTGTTCCGCCGAGTGAGGTTCTATGATCCTTAAAAGAGTTACAACCCCAATAACAAAACCGGGAAAACAGGTCAATCTGGAATAGGCACTGTATGCCTACCTGGTCTAGCATTCAGGAACTCAGTTGCTATTCGACTGGGTATCGACAGCTACCGGTTCTATCATTACAGCTTTTCCCGCCTAAATCTGGTTTCTCACTTTAGCCTCTTTTTTCTTTACACCCTCTTTTTCACACTCGGGCGGTTTGGAATGCGTGGCTGGCATACCCCCCCAAAAAAACCCCCCGCAAAACCCCCTCCGCACTATCATAGTAATGCTCAAAATATTAAGTTTTAGCGAATGACTTCTCTGATAACACCATAGTACCACGTCATATAGCATCGTACCACACTCCGAAAAAGAAAAAAAGAAAGAAAGAAAGAAAACAATCCGCAACACAACCTCTCACCCGGTCATATATACTCACTCGCGCTCCGAGTGATTCCAATAGAAACATAACCCCCCACTCTTTCACTACTTCCCAACACCCACACAGGCCATTCCTCCAGTCAATCCGCAATCACAATTCTCAACGCTGTATATAAACTATACAGTATTCCATTCATCACATATATACACCCCCCCTCCAGGCGGTTAACCAGCCAGACTAGCCAACCAGTAAGCCCCCTGTGCATAATTACATGAATGAATAAACAAATAGATGCTCATTCACCCATACCCCTCAAAATTTCTCTCGCCCTAGATTCAATCGGGGAGGGTAACTAAGAGGGCAACAAAAGAGAAACCTCCCCTCGAGAGAGAGGGAAGAGTAAGGAAAAAGATAGACCGTAACGCCACCGGATTACATAATGAGATGGAAAGATGGAAGGAGGGGAGGGAAGGGAAGTGTCAAAATAAAAAATAAATGCAAAACGTGTCGTCAGAAGGTTAGTTTGATGGCTCAAATAATCGGAAAAAAAAGAGGGCTGTATGCGTCTATACCACCAACCACCAGGAAAGCAAGAAAGGGGGCAGACAAGTGGCTCCGCTATGAAAGACGAGGCAAGACAAGACAGACAAGAAAACTCTTTATCGACCAAAGTCAAAGTCAAAGCCGGAGTCAAAAAAAGACAGGGAATAGAAAACATCCGCTATATGACGCCAAAGACACATGATTAGGGATTACTACTCCCCGTCCGCCCCACAAAATTCAACAATCAACCTCTCCAAATCAACGATCTTGTACGGCTTCGACATGAACCCCTTCATACCGACGCTCGAAGTCTTGACCATGGCAGCCTGCGTCGCATCCGCCGACACAGCCAATACTGTAACCCCTGTAACCCCATTCCCTCTCCCTGGCCCCCTACTCCGTAACTCCAAGATCCGCTTTGTGGCCTCGTAACCGTCCATCCGCGGCATCCACAAGTCCATAAGTACAACATCTATCGGAGGATGCCGCGGAGTCGACATAATCTCTACAGCTTCCTGCCCGTCGCAGGCTTCTGAGATGTCGGTGTATCCGAGCTTCCGTAGCATGCTAGTTAGCAGTTTTCGGTTAATCTTGTTGTCCTCGGCAACTAGGATCGAAAGGGGGATTTTCGTTGCGAGGGTTTTATCGTAGGGCAGCTTTGGTGGTGGTGGGCGGTGTGGTGCTGTTGGTGTTTTTGTAGCCGTTGTGGTAATTGCAGTTGTTGGGGTTGTGGTTGACCTTGCCAGGGAGGTTACTGGGTTGATAGGTTGTGGGTCTGGTAGGAGCTGCGGGGTTGTGAATAATGGAGTAGAGTCGGAGGTTGGGGGTAATAATGATTGGAGTGCTGGTGGCGGTGAAGGGAAACGTTCCTCATGCAGCGGAGAGGGGTTAGTGAATGGGCTTTGGCGAGAGATGTCTAACCAGTTTGACAATGGATTGGGTAGCATGGATAATGGCGGGGTTACTGCTGGAGTATTCGGGTCTACCACCGGTGTTCCCGGCGTACTCGAGGCGTCCGCAAGTGTTAACGGCAGTCTGACACGGAATTCTGAGCCTTTGTCCGGCCCGCCCGTTGATGTCCGATAGCACCATAGGTCTCCGCCCATCTTACGGGCGATACCCTTCGCCACCAATAACCCTAACCCCAAACCATCCCGTTGCCTCGTCATGGAAGCATCTTCCCGGGAAAATGCTTTAAATAAACGTGGCAAGAATTCCTCCGGAATACCTTCTCCAGTATCTGTAATGGAAAACAACACCTGCGGAGCAGTGGCATTCATAACCTGCACAGCGACAGAAACGCCTCCATTCCCAGTAAACTTGACAGCATTGTGAAACACACTCGACAGTAGTTTCGTTAGGGCATTCCCATCAACTAAAAGCACCAGTTAGTAACACCCCGAAAATTCAACCAACAAACATACCAACGAGTGTTTCCGGAACACGCTCATCCACCTTCAACTCAATCTCAACAATGCTATTCACCTCCCCAGGGCCCATGGTCGAAACAGTAATCCTCTCCCCTTCTGGTGTTAGTGAAGATCGTGTGGAATCAGGCCGGCCGCCAGATCTCAGCGTCTCGTGGAGAATTTGGCTCATCAACTCCCGAATCTTTAAGGGGCGGGAATTTAGCTGTATTTTCCCGGCCGCGTCGAACAGCCAAGTACCAGACGGCGATGGGGAGGCAGCTGACGCCATGCTGGGACCCGAACTGTCCTGCCGCTGTATCCCATCGGGCATCAGCAGGCGTGCGGGGGATCCAGCGTAGCTGGATGGTGAGTGACTCCTCGACCGTGGTAATAACGGCGGGCCAAGTATCTCGTCACCATCGCCATCATGGTCTAAACCCTCGCTACGGTGCCGCACCTTATGCGGCATCATGTCCTCCGGCGACCCAGATTCTCGCCGCCGTTTGCTCGATTGTCGAGGCGTCACCCTTGGTGTTGACGAGTCGAAGTCGCTGTCCTGCATTGGCGTCAAGGCGGCATCTGACTCGCTAGGTAAATCTAGAAGCTCCTGGCTAGCCATCTTTGGTGTCGAGGGAACCTCCATGTCCAAGTCGTAAGCATGAACCATGTTGTCGGCGGCGTCAACAGCCCGTTTTGAACTGTCTAGGCATGAAATCAACACTGTTCACGCAGTTTCAACATCAACAAAACAAACAACCAAAACAAAAAGTACCTTGAGCAACCTCTATACTCTCCTTGAGAGACTCTACCATGTCCCGGATCTGCTTCATATCGCCCGCCTCCCATTCTGTAGCCTCTAACACCGAAGCGTACATAACATCCAGCATCCCAACCACACCCTGCATAGGCGTCCGTAATTCGTGTGATAAACTTCGAGCGTAGGGCTTCAATGACTGCCGTGAAGAAATGGCATCATTAGGAATAACCTCATTCTCCATATTTGGACCAAACCCTTCTCCTTCAAGTATCCTCGTAGTAACCTGATCCTCCAAAGCATGTAAAAACATTTCCAGCATAGCCCAGCTAATGGGTGACCTCTCCTTCAAGCCCTCCTCCGTCCACATAACCCCCATATGAGCGAAGCATTTCCCCTTATGAAACAACGGCACAGCGAGATAACCCTCGGGAAGAATGGGAAACGCTGCAGCATTTGGGTTTTCCGGTGTGAGTGCTTTCAACCCTTCAGGAATTAGTAGCACCTTGTCATGCTTCATCCACTGGCAAGGGCATCCGTAGACTTTGTACTTGAAATCCCGATATAACCCCGAAGCACCTTTATGATCATTGAAATAGAAAGCCAACCCCATAAGACACGAACCCCTCTCGCCGTATTCGGGCATCTCCACAGCCGAGTACTCATCATCCTCTAGCACTCTCTTTGCCACGAACGCATACTGAGCCCCCGTGATCTCGGTCATGCCCTCCATCAATATCTGCCAGAAATCGAAAGTGGTAGCACTCCGCAGCTTCTGCTTGAGATTGAAAGTCTCCTCTAATCCCTTGCTATCAGCTTCGACGAAGGCCGACTTTAGAGTGGCTCGAAAGCGTGGATCCCCGAGTTGTATGACACCCTCCATTTCTGTCGTCCCGATACAAAAAGATGAACGATCGAAAGGATCACTCATGTCGATGGCCTCATAGGATTTAAGGCTCTTTTCAGACTCCATGGCAGTCATTCAGTGTGGGTGTGACAATCAATCACCCCCAATATCCGAATAATATAATTTCTTAGCCCAGGGGGAATACGACAAACGGTTGGTCGTGACACACTAGGTTGTACGCACGCAGGATGGTTAAGTTATGGATATTATAGCTGATGTACAGTGACTGGAGAGAGCGTTGCCTAGTCTCTGGGTCCAAATGTGACAGATCAAGCAGGGGGGGTATAAGTTAAGACAAGGGATTAATCCGCAAGTATAATTCTTAAAAATGGATAAATACGTGGAGGGTGGATATTCTCTTTTTTCCTTTCTTCCCTCCCCCTCCCGCTTGTAGATCCCGGGCGTGTCTATATTAAATGTTGAGTCGGGAAATGATACACGTTCAATGACGAAAAACGACTGACGAAAGGGAAGGCGGTCAACAATCGACTGTTAACTACACTCTTCTTTTTTTTCTTTTTTTCTTCTTTTCTCCGTCCTTCGAAGACCTAAATGTTCGATAACGATCAGAACGGAGCTCAGAAAAAAAAGAAGAAAAAATCAACCAAAGGAAGGAGAAAGGGTAGCAGGCAGGTAGGCAGGCAGGTAAATTGAAGGGCAGAAAAGAAAAAAAGTAAAAAAATAGAACTGTCAGACGAAAACCTGGGCCCAAACAATTCGGAGAAAAAACAGCCCAAACCCCACAGAGAACGTGGAAACAAGTACAATTAAAACCACAGGAGAAGTCCTAGCTCAAAGGGGGAGCTTCTTCAAGGGGACCAACCAGAATAACAGACCACACCAGCCCCTCCAGACCAACAGCAAATCCGCAGTAATAGCGGGGGCTTCGAAACAACTTTTCCTCGCCCCGGGCGGTTACTAGAGATACCGAGGTTGTCTGCTACTCCTGTTACTGCCCTAGATGGAGGAGAGCTATAATATACGTATGGCGTTGATGACGGCGAGCGGGAGTGAGGAGGAAGCTGCAGGAACTGGAAGTCGAAAGGATCAAGCGAAATACGAAAGCCACAAGTGGAAATAATCGATAGACGAGCTGTCGAGTCAAGCACGGATGCATGTCATTTCTTCTTTCTCTTCTGGTGGCCTTGGTTCACCTGGGGCTGAAATTTTCCTTTTTTTTCTTTCCCCTTTCCCCTCTCTCTCTCCCTTTCTTTTTTCTTTTTTCCCTCCGTTCCTGTTAAAGAACTTTCTTCCGCTTAGTCTTCTTGGGCCCTCCACAAACCCTCCTCCTTGGCTATCGACGGTATGACCGCAACGTATAAGATCTGCCTCTTTCCTCTATATTTTCCAGTAGTCAGTAGCACGGTAGTGGACCCTGACAGAGGTCCGCTTCCTGCTGCCCTTGTGGGTAATTTTTCTTCTCCCTGTCCTATGCCTCTTTTTTTTCGCCCGCAAGAAAAAAGGCTCCCAACGCAAGATCGCCCTGAAACTTAAACCCTTCTCTCCCACTCTTGTGTTGTCCTTTCCCTCACTAACTTTCCCTTTCGACCTCTCAGCACGGCAGCCCACCAAGCCACTACATGCATGTAATACCGGTAGCCTCCCTCCTCTCTTCCTCCTTTCCTTTGCTTTCGCAGATTTCCAGGGTCCCTGCGTCTCCTTTCTCTCTCTCTTTCTTTCTTTCTTCCTTTCGTTGAGCCGCGGTACGTGGGTGATTGTGCTGTTCCAACCACCTTATTAGCAGCGACGTATAAGGACCGTTAGACCCGTGGATGCCGTGCCACAGCCGCTTTTAACGTGGGGTGGGTATGTAACTGTATGTGAGTGAGCAAGATGTGAACGACGTCGAGGATGACAGCCGCGCAACGTAAATGGGAGGTGGGTATGGGGAGGGAGAGAAAAAAGGAGTTGCTCAAGCCAGGCACGAAACAACGATCCCCACAATGTAGAGAAACGTCAAGGGGTAAGAGGGGAGGGAGGGTACGGTAGGTGAGAACTGTAGGTGTTGCGGCGATGATTGCACGATTCAACAAAGATCAGTTTGTGCGTGTGGGTGCGCGTGTGTATGTGTCTAGACCTATTCAGGACTACGGTACCTTACCACCGTAGAGGTATGACACAGCAGTACCGGTATTGGCAGTGCACCGCCGAAGGGAAGGGGGAGGGAGGAAAGGAAAAAGGAAAAAGAAAGCGTTAAAGCTTCGCCCAATTGTGCTGCCGCCAACCGAGAATCATTGCTCTGCTTCGGCTAGATGGACAAACAGATATTGTGCACACGGGTACATACAGTACTCGAGTACCCTACCGTATGTCAATGGATGGAAGGAGAATCAATGAACGAACCGATCACCAGTAACCCAAACAGTAACTTAGGACGAGAAAAGAGAGGTGAACGAACCTTACGAAGGCTCGCGGGTGGTATATTGGTGATAAGACACCAACAGCCTTCTCTCCTCCACAGATCCTTCTGGCTTCTTCCTTTCTCTGGCGGTTTTGTACAAGTTACACCTTCAGCACGCGAGCCGTGGCATCAGTTAAATGGTATCAGTTAAAATTGAACTCCGTCGAATGGAATTGCTCTGGCCAGCCCGAGCTGGACCTCGGCATGCTTTCTTCTCGGATTTCACAAGTACCGGTACCAGTGTCCGGACATCACAACGCCAAGGCCTCCCAGAGCAGAGATCATTGGCGACAAGGTCCCCCGCATATATCTTAGGATCGCGAGTTCTAGTTTAGTGGATAAATTACTGTATTCTCTAGAGTACGAGTGCGAGTAGGTACTGTACTCGAGTACAGTACACACCCCTTACCCGAGCAGTCTGCTCCTGGCTTTCACACACCTCTGCCACAAAGGACGGAAATTTCATTACGAAAGTTTAACAAGAATAGCTAGGGAAAGGCCACCTCGACCCGGCCGACCATTCGAGGAGGAGGATCTGTCGCGATTCGCCCATTTGTCTCTTCTCAATCCGTTGGACCATGCTACTGTACTGTACAAGCACTCTAGTAACTGTAACTAACATATCGTGCCCATCTGTTCTCCAGCTGAACAGTTTAAGTATTCGAATGACAGGCAACTCCATATTATATCATCATACAATTGCAACACGCAGGAAGGGAATCCGATGCCAGTCCCGTCTCATATCACCGAACAACCTATCCATCGCCAACCGTTCGCCTCGCCGCGCCCCGGCACCTTTTTTCCCTTTGTTTTTCTTTCTTTTTTCCCACTTTCCCTTTCTTCTCTGTCATCCTCGCTTTCGCACTTACCGCAGGCAAAAAGTTCTCGCACAGTTCACAACTCGTAACCTGGTGAAACCCGAACGTAACCTTGCCTGTCGGTTCCCCCGTGGTCTAGACCACTCTGCTGGCCCATCCGCGTTCATCCCTGTTTGAATTTATTTCTTCTCCATTCACTACGGCCGGTATTTCTCTCTTTCATCGCCCGATGCGGCGATGGGAGGTTGGTGGGTTTATTATTTAAGCTCTTTATCCGTCCGGTGATTGGGGATGCCATGATGATGATTGAAATTCTTGGACGAGCTAATCTGTGGAAGCTTGTTCATAGAGCAGAGAGTACTCGAGTACGAGAAGAGAGAAAAAGGTACTTTAGTGAGGGGTTTTTACCTTACTCGAGTACATTCTTGAAATCTACCCACCCTTACATCCCTACCCTCTCATTCCTACGATTGTATGCTGCCTGACTACGATAATCGAGGAGTGCTCTACCCCCCCACACACCACCACCGGTCCCCCCCTACTCCAGCCTAACCAGCAACAATACAGCAACTGTATCATACCTACAGCACTGCACTCGACGGCGAAACGTCCTCCACCTACGGTATCCACCCATCATCATCTCCCCATATTCTCCCGCCTCACAGAGCACCTGTGCCGGCAGAGTTGGTACAACACAAATCTTCCCTTCCCTTTCTGCCTTCCCTCCCCGTATCCAAGTCACAATCTACATGTAACCTTTTACAATACCAACCAAAGCGCACGTGTACTCAACCGATCTTACCGGTATCCTAATTCAGCTAAATGGACTGCATCTAGACCGTGTCGGCGGCACACGACGGCGTCATCATGCATCCGCCTCTCACGCGGATGGGAGTTTAACTTTGCTATTTTGGCTAATACCAAGGTGTTGGATGTGCGTGGTGGACTAGTAATTGCCCAGTCTGGTCTGGCCCTGCGGCACAGGAACACCAGGGGATTGCTAGTGTCATACCGGTGCCACACGAATTCTGTTCTGTATGGTAACCTTTTTATGCGCTAGGGAAGATGGATGAAGGGGGAAGGGGGTAAGGAGAGGGAAAAAGGAAAAGGAAAAAAAGAGGAAAGAAAAAAGAAAAGAAAAAAGGAAGAAAGAAGAGGCTCTCCAATCGTCTTGTCAGGACTCAGGCACTTTTATGTTTCTTGTTGATGCTGATGCCTAGGCATGGTACTCGAGTACGGTACGAGTACTTAGCGCGCGGTGTGTGCGCCTACCATACCGTCCCCAAGCACTGTATCATGAACTGCCGACTTGGAATTCGGCCATTGTCGATGTAAATGTGGTAAATTTGCTGGACAAATTGCTGGACAAATTGCGGTACGACGGCCTCAATCGCATGCACATCAGCTATCAAATTCCAAATCACATACCAAAGAAATAAAATACGTCGTCCGTAAACCCCCGACAAAATGAAAATTCTAAATTGTTCCCCCCTCCATTTTTTCAACCCCTAACTTCGGTTATCTTCTGGGCTGCAAAGTGTCTAAGATAATTCTTTTTCTCGTGTCACCGAAGCGTTCTAGACCGATGCGGGGTATTGACGGTATGGGATTGGTCCGGTGGTGGGGTGGGGGGGAAACCTGGTTGTGGTAAAAATTATGGAAATGTGATCTCCGAGAAGAAAGTTTTGAGCATGGTTCTTTTTTTTTGTCAGGATCGGATCATCCCCCGTTCCTTAAAAGAAAGGGCATCATCTTGTTTGCAATATTATTTGCCGTTTTCAAAGTTACCCTGGACAAGAGTATTGTTATTCCCGGAGAGTTAAGCGATCGTCCCCTTCCCTTCCTCGCATGCAACTGTACGAGTACAAGTACTGTAGACTACCAGTACAAGTATTCTTCAGGGGAAAAAAGAAAAAGGATGATCAACTTTGCACCTTATCCCGTATTATCCATACCGGCACTAACTGTACGCCTTCGAAACTTCCATTTGCTAATGCCCCCAGCAAAGATGCCAGCAATAGCAATGTGTGACAAAAGACTCAAACTCATTCATTGTTCCCTTCGACAATACCGGTATTCTGATAACCTGTAGGTTACGCACGTGCATATAACACGGTTTAGTTTAGCATTAGGGCTTACTCCACGATCACGGAATGCACCTCGGATCTCTTTCCTCCAGGAGGACTACAGTATCTGTCTGTCCATCTGCCCATATGACATGAACATCTCCAAGCGAGTTATTACTATTGCACAGCGGAACGGACAACAACGAACGGCCGAGATCGAGTATCGAGTCACAAAAGCAGAAAACAGTTTTTCGGCCAATCAGTGCCAGATTGCCTCCCCGTTCAGCTGCCTATCAGCTCCAAACTTCACTATATATAGTAAAGAGAAAACAGCCCCAAGGCGTGGAGTTCTTTCTCCCTTTTCGGAGAGCCCGACCGGCCGATAGAACTATCCTTGAAGGAATGAATGGCTAAGGTATTGTGTCTTTTAGGGTGGAGTGTGCAATGTTGAAATGTATTGCTTTCTCTCGTGCAAGGAGTACTGTATATACCGTATGAAGATCCGTTGAGCTGCGCTGCATCTTTAGTTGTCCGTATAGTGAATGTGCTGCAGCCTGAAAGGCGCGCAGCAAGTTGAATAGAAATAGCCCTTCCTTCCACCCTCTCTCGTCCGTTCATTCGTTCATCCCTACCTACGGCGCCCCACTCACCTGATGTATGATGGGTTGGCGCCCTAATAAAACGAAAATCCCACGGCATGGTACAGTACATCTAGCACATTGCTTTCCCCCGACCTTACTTTGCTACTGTACCGTACGAGCACTAACTACGAGACAGCAGGCGTAACTAACTACCGGCCTTAAAAGTACTTTAACCGCGCAGATGTGAACTATGTCACTGTACATGTACCTTAAAATCTTTTGAAATCCACTATATACCTCTGTCAAGCCCAGAATGGGTTTAGTTTGACAAGTTGACAAAGAATCGCCAATACTTGCTACAGTAATGAGATCTAGTACACCTAGTAGGCTGATTTTATACCACGTCAGGGAAACGCTAATCCTTCTCAGGAATTTTTAACTTAGACTAGAATCCGGAGATCACAGGGCTGACAGAGATGGTGGATTTCAAGAAATTTTATCGTAACTTGCTATACTTAAGTACACCTCATTACCTCCAGGAACATGACAATACGGTATTCTAATTCTTGGTTATCTATTGCCAACACTTCAGCAAATCGAAACCTCACATGCCCTACCGGTGAACACGATAAACAATACTAGTAGCACAGTATTGTACAGTACAGACAGTACTAGTACAAACGAGGAAATCCTCCAAACGCCAAAACATTGGATGGATGCAATAATAATTTCAACCCTCCACAAAATCACATCCACATCCCAAACGAGCTAGACAGAACTATAAAAAAATTTTAAATTGCGAAAAAAAAAACAAAAAAACAATACCGGTAGCCTACGGTACTCCCCCGCCTTTAAGAGGGTCCATGACGGTCTAGACCTTATACAAGTATCATAATTCCCTCGAATTAGGATACTGTACGGGGTGTGGTTGGTAGGGTTCTCGCTTCCAGCTACCTATCAAAAGGACGGAACACAACTCATATCATGTGTGTGTGGAACTATTATATACATATCTCGTGAAGTTTACCCGTATGATACTCTCATGATATTATACAGTAACTAAGTAGGATAGGGTCAGGCTCAACGAATTACGGCAGGCGTAAAAAAGAGTGAGAGTGAACTGTACCGTACCGTAAACTGGACGCGCACCTCGTATAAACTTACCCTGAGGACATAGCATCGATAGCTAGATAGATAGATCTTCGAAAGGGGGAAGGAAGAAAAAAGAAAAAGAAAGAAAGAAAAGGAGAGACCTCCCCTCCCCTTGTGATGGAATTTCCGGAAGGAAAGGGGAAGCGGGTTCGCCTGGCCTGCTGCGTACAGTACAGTAGGCTTTGTGCAAGTATGAGTGATATCATTCCTGCAGTGATACGGTGGCTTAGGTTGGAGCGTGGGCAAAAGCCCTTTTCCTCCCTTCCTTCCTTCCTCCAGTATCTACCGCACTAATTATGATGCTACGGAAGCTACGTTCGGAGCTGTGAATGGACGCATGTAAAAGGAAATTTGTTTTTTTTACAGGCGTTACGAGTGATTGTCTGTGCGAATGCATCTAGCCCCTCCACCGCACGGGGCCGAACGAGGTTTTACACCCTCGCCGGGCGTGTGCGATCGTGAGATCATAGATAAAAAGGAAAAAAAATGAGGGAGGAAAAAGGAAAAAGGAAAAAGAGGTGGGTCTAGAACTGGTTGTCGATGTGGAGGAACTTCGGGGGAAAGCATCTGAAACAGCGGAATCGCGTATGTGTTCTTCTGAGGGAAATAGCCTGCCAATTGTAATACGGAAACGAAAAGCTGACTAGGCCAGTGATTGCGAATGAGGTAGGGGGTGGGGTTAGCATGGAAGATTCTGTCTACGGTCCCCTGATACGTAAGTTATGCGGTAGAATTTTCCACATCACGCGCAGGTGAGGATCGCCTTCTTTCAAGTGGTTCTATATACTGGGCGGAAGGGATCCTTCCCCGCACACCGGCATAATTGTGGGCGCAGTTTGGGCGATTAGTGATATCGAACGGAAGCCCCCGGTGGATGTGGAATGCTCGAGTGATGATGGGTGATTTTGTGAAGATTTTAGATGGGGGAGGGTAATGTGAATGGTGCCAGGGCTTCCAGGGGGGGGGGGGTTACCGGATCACCGGATGGACTATCATACTCCGGAATGTCCAGCTTCCTGAGCTCTGGATTGGAAAAAACGCTGCGCGCGAGGTATTGAGTGTGGTAGGTGTTGAACTGGACAGAGTTCTTCACAAGATGGTGATGGTGGGGAGGCTTTGTGGTTTGTGTGAACATGAGCTTGAACGTTAGCATGTGTGAGAGAAGGACTTGCTTGTGAGTGAGTGAAAGAAGATTTTGTGGTCTAGAGTGTAAAAATTTATTTACGACGAACTAACTTACAGTGCACGTGATGTTTATCGAGATTGGATATAGAACGAGTATACATGAAATTTGATCGAGTAGCAAGCAGCATGAGCCAACTATTGTACCTTCAATAAAACACTCTTAGCACTCCAGCTGGCAGACAGCATGGGAATAGGAAGGATGGGTAAAAGGGACATATTAACTATGTATAGACAAAAAATACTCTCTAGCCGTTAGAGAATATGAGGAACAGAATGGCTTTTATGTTTTTTTATTTCTATACTACTTGTAAAGTACAGCGGAGTTATGAATAGGTAATTAAATGCTTCATTTACACTCTGAAGTTCACATCAAAGGGTGAACTATACAAGTTCATGACACAGACTAGGTCCCTTGTCTTCACTTGAATTAGCTTGCCCACCGGACCGTATTTGCAAAGTGAGAGACTGTGTCTGTGGCGATGGGAGCATGTTCTTCATGACTGCTCACGGGGCCTGCCTAGCAGATATGACAAACGATCATTGTTTCACGGTAAATCACTCGATATGTGTGATGTGAGTGGCCTTATCCGGAACACACATTGTCGTGCTAATGAAGCCGAAACACGTCCGTGTCCTCCCCGCCTCGTCCCCCCCCTGTAAATACCCTCTATTCGCTCTAAAACACACCTCTTGGCCTAAAACCACTCGGTTCTTATCATTTGGACTCACCCCACAGCATAATCCTACAGAAAACGAAAAACTATATCCCTAACTCCGGGATTGGAGGTGGGAAGGTGTTACTCGGGAATAGTTTATTTATAAAGAGGAGCGAAGCCTACGAATGGATTGCCCAGTTGAAGGCTCATCCAAGTATTGAAACCTAGCTTTAGCCATTTACCAGTGAAGAAATGATTTCTCCCAGACGACGAGAAGCTTGAACGCATTTTATAGATATTTGTTTAGGAGGGATGCTATCCCCTTCAGGGGGAGAACCAGACCTAGGCAGGTCTCTGCTACTACTAGGTCTGGATTTCTAGAGCATCGTAATAGTCTATATAAAGTAACCTCATGCTGCCGTAAGTTCTCTTGTGAATCGGGTTGGAGCTAAGGATTGTCGAGGGAATGCTGCCGCCAGCGGGTAAACCAGACGGCGGCAGAGGGTTGTGTAATGTAGAGACTGATTAAATTTCAGTTTTGAGACTTGAAAATGTTCTTCTGCACTGCTTTGTCCATGTCTCTAGTATCATGAGTATGATACTAGGTTAACTTTTGGATCAAGAGAGGGTGGAGGGTAGATTTAGCGGTAAAGGTGTGCTGTGTGTTAATTGTGATTAAGAAACGATAGGGAGTAGAGAGTTTTCATGTCTCTGGTACTAATAAGAAGAAAGCTCTATCTCACTGTATGATAAACAGGTGAGTGACAAAGGCTAGGGGGCAGAAAAAGAGTGGGGGGGGGGAGTTAGAGAAAAGAGAACCTAGTCCGGATTCTCCGGATCGCGCACCTTAGACTCTTAGTTGATTGTCACGGTGCACAAGCTCCCATGTGCCCCTGTGTGTCTATATCTCATATGAAGCTTCAGTCTATCCGCCTTATAATATAACATGGTTGCTGTCTAAGTTATGCAATGGGATAAGTATACTCGAGGCCAATCATGAGTATACATGGAATAATTTAACCCAATGGGCACGATGAACAAGGGACAAATAAAAATGCCGTATATATAGAGAGGGGGGTATGGAGAAGCACTAATAGGCCAGGGCTATTTACGGAATTGTCAAACAAACCCCGAAAATATGGCGGAAGAGGTGAAAGGAGAGAAGGGAATCCGAGTGAGGGATATCAAGACCGGCGGGTTATTTTGAAAGGGGTTCAGATGGCTCGGGCAACTTGGGTCTATTGGCTGCGGAATCGCTGCATATCTGGGAATGAAATCCGTTCCCACTCTGGGACCCTTGCGATTACCTCATGCCCATTTCGCACGAGAGTGATGTTTGGCCATTTTCATCAGCTATACTGGGATTGACGCCGTTCAGTTCCAGCAGTATCATCACGACGCCCTCATACCTATTCTATGTAGGCCGTGGGGGCTGTGTTTTGCCGTATTTGGCAGCTGTGCCCAGGTTGGCGTGGCTTCGCTCCAGTACTATCCTCACTACCTCGGGATGTCCCTCCTAGCAGCGCAGATGGCGCTGTCTTATTATGGAAATCAGTTGCCTGCTCATCCCATTCGTCCATCTCCAATAAACTAACCGTTATCCACACGCACCTAGGGTATTCGGTATTGCGAACCCCGTAGATCCCCTAGGACTGCCTTCTCTGCCAAGAGATCGATCCTAAAGCCCACTCCATGAAATAACATTATGTTTAAGGATTATACTTCTAATGTCTAAGTTATTAGGTAAGTTTCAGTACCAGCATTTTCATACTTTCTGTGGCGCCTGTGACAGAAGCATAATTATGCAACTAAAGGCAAGGTTGGTAGAATAGGGCAAAGGGAGGGCAAAACGCCTTGGCATACTGAACGTTGAAGTAGGTCAAACAGTCCTCAAGAATTATCGAGTGGGGCTTAAGGAACAAGTTTTGGTTATAGACGAGGTGCTCTTGCAGGGTGTGGCGGACGTGGACGAGGACTTGATCGCGACAAGCCCCAGAGAGCATGCTAGTGGTGTTTCTTTCACAGGAATATTCAGAATATTTAGGTTGTTGGGTCCTTCGACCCCTAGGGGGTGGCATAGCTCGTCGACGGTTGGGGCTGCTCCTGGTGAGACACCCACGCTAGAACCTTCATGCCTGGTTTTGATCTACTTCTGTGTTGCTCCTTCATTCGCCGTAATGCTGCTGGGTAAGCAACATCCTTCCACTCTCCTTTGGTTATCTCGTCTATCTTTTTTCTTCCCCTATGGGGAGGGAAGCTTGCACTCATGCCAAGAGAAACGAGAAGGGAGTTAGAAATTTTTTTGTTAGTGAACTATAGCTCACTTGTATTGGAAATGTGCTTGATATTATTGTTTGCGCTTCTGAGATCTTCTCTAAAACTACTCTCGGGATATCTGCTTGCAAGTCGTCGTTACATCAAGATCAGTGTCAGTCCGCCTCATCTCCGGATTTCTCTTTGAGTCACTAGACATAAATCGTTCTGGTGTCACCAAAAGTGAAAATATTCCTTAAGTTACCGGGAGGCCCATACCAAGGACGAAATTATGAAATGTTTGAGCAAGGTAGTTATAATACCTGTTAGTCCTACCCAGCACGATATTAAATGCCATCCATCAGTGCTTCGGAACGGACTCTGCTAAAGTGTTGGTGCATATGAGTACCTGTGTCCACCTGTGCTGGCGATATAATAGTCTCTTTCATAGTTTCTATCAGATCTGGAATTTGGGGATCTCAACCGCTAAACTCGTTTTTGGCTTTCTGAAAGGCCTCATGTATATGCTCCCGGACTCCCGCCCTACTGACGGGTTGCTTGAGGATGACGCCCAGCGTACTTGTGGCGGACTGTCCCTGCTGAGCAAGGAAATCGCGTTAAAATCCTACGACAGCAATCCATTTTCCCCTGGATGATCGCGCAGGCTCTCAATCACCAATGAACTATTATCTGCTGATCATCAGTGAGGTTTGCATTCTCTTTTTCCGGGCAAGAAGTTTTCCTACCTTAGATAAGTTTTCTCCATTCCTAGATTCCCGGAACAGCAAGCATTGGCTCGACACAACCATCCTCCTCATCCCTCTGTCTTCCGAACTCGTTAGTTCTAACACCTAGTTTCCTATGTAGTCGGGTTGGTCGGTTCACGCCTTGGTGCCTTTCCTACGGCTCAAGGGCAATAGACACTGCGGAGTCCGACGCCCCTCGGCGTCTATCTCCGTAGTCTAGTCTAAGGTATTGCTGTGGCACTTTAACACGTTGAACGAGTTGATATTACCGGTGACCTGCCAGTGCTCTGACGACACCTATGCAATAGTCTATTATTTGAGCTTCTTTTTTTGTGAGACAAGGAGAGGATCGTTTCTAATGAGAACCTTGATTCTCTCGGAGTTCTAGGGGATCTCTTGGGGTTGAGGAGAGATGGGGTGGTAACTTATATGGCTCTGGGGTTGCAAAAGTGCTCGCTAGTCCATTCGTTATGCCGGTACAAGTAGCTCTGAGGGACTCCCGTTTACCAATTAATCTTGCTTGAAGGGCGGCCCATTGATCTCACAGCGAAAGAAAGGCTAACCAGCTTTAAATTTTTGGGTTAAAAAATACTGTTTACCAGCGTTTCGCTCGTAATTTACAGTACTATTAAGTACAGTATCTATCGTTTGCAATACTTCACAGTAACATATTTACCACACTACCGCAAGAGCTGAGAATCTCACTAGCACGTTGGAGTTGCCTCTCTTGGTAAGGTTTGTCAGATTTTCTTTTATCTGTCCCAAGAGAGGGAATTTTGGACGCCTTAGTTGTGCCTATCCCGGTAATGCTCGAGAAAAACTATAATACTGGATTAAATTTACTGGAGGACTCAAACACAAACCCACCCCTACGGTGAGTAACACCGATGAAGGTGTCGGTGCTAAATGCCAATTTCGTGCAATATTACCGACAATTTCCCATGTGCGAAACCGCATGAGGTGAGAACATACAACACTTTAAATTCAGCTTCTGAGAAAGAGGCATAGCTATGATAGGACCACGTAAACTGTTACTGTGCTTTTATTATTAGAAAGCCTTGATATTGAGTTGTAGCTAGCATTGTGATACAGGTACCAATATCTTTCTCATAACTTAATAATTATTCTAGCATTTTTAAGTGACCTTTTTTTGAATTGATTTTTTTGGCCACAAGCCAGACTCCTTGGAGTTTGAAAATGCCCAATTATGACAACTTGGGATTATTGTGGTTTATTTTATTTTATTCCAAAAATTCACAGTTATACTTTTTGTGCTTATTAAGGTTGAAAACCCCCCGGACGACCAGACGCACCCTAAAGTCTTACGGTGGAAATATTCAAAGTATTATAGGAAATTTGTGGAGTCAGAAGAGTTGGTCTACGATACAGTCAGCCATTGTAGATCCAGCAGGGCGACAAATTAGCCTCCATGTCCAACAAGACTTAATTCCAGAAGCATGCTTGGCCAAACAAATGAGCCGAGACTTGGGTCTCTAGCGAGACACCATCTTCTAACCGCCGAAACATACTAATACCAAAATTCTCATTCCCTCCTATGTACCATGAGCCATCACAACCCATCACTCGAGTACTGAGAGGGTTGGCAAGTAGGTCTACACAGTGGACGATAAAATAAAATATCGTACGACAAAGCACTTTAACTTGCCTTAGACTTGCTAGACTCTTTTAGCTCGGCTTATGTAAGAAAAATAACCTTAGTCCTTATGGAAATGTAGCGGGGAGGGTCAACACAACCGGTGAAGGGGAGGAAAAGAAAAAAAATCCAATTAAATATTTTAGCTAAGCAATAAACCCCCAGGGTTACCCATAAGAATGTGGTCCAGACTAGGCTGTTCCCAGTAGTGCCCTCTTCCACACAATCCCCCCAAAGCCCCGTCTTTAAGTCATTTATCAAGCTTTCCCCCAATCTCTCTGTTAGCTATCTAAGATGCACTATTACCAAGAGGATTGATATTTCGCTACTTTCCATAGCGTGAGCCCTATGGGAAAGGTCGTTATTACCCGAGATAGAAGGCTGAAGTTTGAGATGCCGTTTTCTGGTATTGTACCCTACATTTAGAATTTGTGGCTCGGTAACAATCGTTTACAATCCGGGAATGCATAGTAATCCAGCACTGCTGGGAGATAAGGCCTGTCGATGTATATCATGTAAGTGACGGAATCAAAACATGTGATATTAGTATACTGGCTTCCCATTTTAAGAGGTAGCTAATCTTGTGCACAATACTCTACGATACTGAGCTCATTTTTAGAGTGAGTTCTTAGCCCAGTTTCCCACTCGTAGGTGCTCGTTTTGTTGAGCTTATGATACAGTATCTATGGAAAAGTTCTTGTGATGCCTTTCTGGAGACGGGAACCCACAAAACAGGGGATGGAGGCTGAGCGGAAGGGGCTAGATTTGGCAGCAAGGGCATGGCGCGTTGTGAATTGTAATGTTCAAAAGATAGCGAGCGCAAAATGCTAAATATTTCTTGTAATAGTGTAGAGAAGGTATTATCTCGCTATCTGAAAGGTCGGTGGGTAGCGAAGGATGGGGGCAGAAAGAAAGAAGAAAGGAGTGAGGGAAATGAGAGAAAATAGAAAAATTCGGTAAATTACCAAGAATAGACTCTTCTCCATTGGTTCCCGCTATGAGCTCACTCTCGTGTGCACAAGATGTATCTATGTCCAATTTATGTCCATTTCTATGAAGCTTCCATCTACCCTCCCGATAACACAATATAGTTGCTGTCTAAGTTATGTAGTAATACAAGTAATGCAGAATTAGCCATGGACAGACATTAAATAACTTAACTCAATGTGGGTAAAGAACTAGGGACAAATCAAAAAGGTGAATAATACAGAGAAGGGGGTACGGAAAAGCACTGACGGACTACGAATGAAGACAAAATTGATTAAACAAGACCCAAATAGTAAAACAAAGAGTGCGTAGGGGGATGGGGTGGTTGGGAGGGCTAATGAGATAACGAAAAATTCCAGGTGAATGAGCCAATCAGGGGTTTGGCATCTGCGGTGGTTATTATCCGCCCGTGTGTAAGGTACTGTTTATAGGGGGCTTAGGATTCCGCTTGATCAAGGTCCTTCCATTGCGAAAAGATGTGTATCTAGCGGATGAAAGGAGAAGGACCGGGTTTTATTTTTGGATGTCAGGCCTGGGAGTCCTTTCAAAGGGGGATTCAGGTAGCTCTGGCAGCTCGGAGGGCAAGACTTCTTTTGGTTTTAGGCTTGCCTCATGTATGGGAGTGGAATCCTCGCGGTTCCGCAGCAACTTTGCAATTCTTTCATGCCCATACTCCACAGCCTGCAAGAGCGGTGTTTGGCCATACTTGTCATGCGGGTCGGGGTTGACGTCATTCCGTCCCAGCAGCATCCTCACGCTCCCCTCATTCCCATGCGTTGCGGCCTGGAAGAGCGGTGTTTGGCCAACTGCGTTAGCTCTATCAGGATTGACGTCGTCCCGTTCCAGTAGAATCTTCATGATCCCCTCATGCCCATGCTTCGCGGCCAGGAAGAGCGGTGTTTCGCCGTCTTCGTCAGCTCTGTCGGGATTGACGCCGTCCCGTTCCAGTAGTATTCTCACGATTCCCTCATGTCCACTCTCGGCAGCTCGAGAGAGTGGTGTTTCGCCATATCTGTTAACTGTGTCAGGGCTGACGTCACTCCGCCCTAGGAGCATCCTCACAACTCCCTCATGGCCCTTGCACGCAGCCAACTCGAGCGGTGTTATACCTTCTTGGTTACTTGTGTTGGTATTGACCTCATCTCGTTCTAGTAGAATCTTCACGACTCCTTCATACCCATACTCTGCAGCATGAGAGAGCGGTGTCCGGCCTTCTTTGTCAGCTCTGTTGGGATCGACCCCATCCCGTCCCAGTAGCATCCCCACGATTGCTTCATGCCTATTCTCGACAGCCCGAAAGAGTGGTGTTTTACGACGTCCGTCAGCTATGTTAGGGCTAACATCGCTCCGCCCTAGGAGCATCCTCACAATTCCCTCATGCCCCTTGCACGCAGCTCGCGAGAGTGGTGTTCGGCCATGCTCATTACCTCCGTCGGGATTGACATCGTTCCGTCCTAGTAGTATCCTCACGACTCCCTCATGCTCATTCTCGACGGCTCGAGAGAGCGGTGTTTTGCCATATCTGTCCATTATGTCAGGGCTGACGTCGCCTCGCCCTAGGAGTATTTTCACAACTCCCTCATGCCCGTTGCACGCAGCCCACAAGAGTGGTGTTCGGCCATAATCATCAGCTGTGTCGGGGCAGACTTCGTCCCGTCCCAGCAGTAACTTCACGACTTCCTCATGCCCATTCTTGGCGGCCCACCAGAGCGGTGTTTGACCATACATGGTGTCAGTTGTGCTGAGATTGACGTTGTTTTGCTCTTGCAAGATCTCCCGATCTCCAAATGCGACTTCCTAGCGGCCTAGGGGATTACTGTGTTGCCCCGTCAAATAGTGGCCTGGACACCCCACTTCCCCAGCTTTAGGAAAGAACCCGCTCTCTTCACGCACCAGGAGTACCAAATGAATGATATAGAGAGGGTGGGATTGCTAAGCAAGATTCACTTACCGGCAGGTATCAACTGGAAGTGTAGTCAATTGAGGCCTTCGTATACCATTAGATGCCTATTGGGGCTCGCTTTCAGTCCAACAACCACAAGCAAGATGTATTCGCACAAATTCGCCGAGTTCACAAAGTGGAAAAGCAAGAAAAAGGTGAGAAAAAAGGCAATAAAGAAACGTTGTAGCCGTGTTTGTTGTTTCCTCTCAGCAAGGAGAATCTCGCTATCGTCCCAGTTGTCTGCTCTAGTATTCTCTAGCCTTCCGAAGAGGGAAGTTCTGGACGATCACGATTTAATTCTTCTTTGAAAACTTTGCCGAATCCCCAGCTTATGTATTGTAGTGGGAGTTAATATTTTATGGTGTTGGACTATGTGACTGCCGTCGGGAGTGTTTGTGGGGGCAAGGACTCAAAACAAACCCACCCCCTACGGTGAGTAACACCGATGAAAAAAGGTGTCAGCGCTAAATGCCAATTTCGTGCAATAGACCTAGGTGGCAGGAAAACAGGTTATTTTCTGTTAACCTAAAAGTCTTGGACACCTGGGTGGGTAGCGAGACCTGGAAGAAGCGTAAAATGGGGGCTTTTTAGACTTGAAGAAATCGCGTCGCTGCAGAACAACACAGCTCTCTTTTTACATTTTATTAAAAGATTTTAGCTATGATAATATTGGGCACTCAGTAGCAGATTATCACCCTTTTTATAGTAGTTGGTAACGTTAGTGCCCAACTTGTGTAGCCGGGAATTCGAGCAAGGAACGAATTTGAAGACAATGCGATACTGGCCTACTGAACCCCCATCTCCTTGCTACCAAGCCACCTACACCTATTGCGCAAACTCATTCTTGGACCTAGGTCCATTTCCTGTTGACCGCCACCCAGGTCCTCATGCGCAAACTCTCTAATATTATACTAACAATTTCCCATGTGTGAAACCGCATGAGGTGAGAACATACAGTACAACACTTTAAATTCAGCTTCTGGGAAAGAGCTCTGATAGGGCTACCTAAATTTTGACTGTTCTTTTATTGTTAGAAAGCCTTGATATTGAGTTGCAGCTAGCATTGTGATACAAGTACAGTAACTTACCAATATCTTTCTCATAACTTAATAATTATTCTAGCTTTTTAAGTGACCTTTTTTAAAATTGATTTTCCTGGCCACAAGCTAGGCTCCTTGGAATTTGAAAATGCCCAATTATGACAACTTGGGATTATTGTGGCTTATTTAATTTTTATTCCAAAAATTCACAGTTATACCCCCCTAGACGACCAGACGCGCCCTAAAGTCTTACGGTGGACATATTCAAAGTATTATAAGATATTTTTGAAGTCAGAAGAGTTGGTCTATGATGCAGTCAGCCATTGTAGATTCAGCAGGGCCACAAATTAGCCTCCATGTCCAACAAGACTTAATTCCAGAGGAATGCTGGGCTAAGCATATGAGCTGGGGCTTGGGGTCTCTAGCGAGACACCATTTTCTAACCGTCGAAACATACAAATACCAAAATTCTCATTCGCCCCTATGTACCATGAGCCATCACAGTCCATCACTCAAGCACTGAGAGGGTTGGAAAGTAGGTCTACACAGCGGACGATAAAATACAATGTTGTGCGGCCCTGAACTTGCCAGACTCCTTTAGCCCGGCCTGTGTAAGAAAAATAACCTTAGTCCCAATAGAAATGTAGCGGGGAGGGTCAACACAGCCGATGAAGGGGAGGAAAAGAAAAAAAATCCAATTAAATCTTTTAGCTAAGCAATAAACCCCCAGGGTTACCAATAAGAATGTGGTCCAGACTAGGCTGTTCCCAGTAGCGCCCTCTTCCACACAATCCTCCAAAAGCCCCATCTTTAAGTTATCCATCAAGCTATCTCCCAATCTCAGTATGTTAGCTTCTAAGATCAACTTGTCAACAAGAGGATGGATTGATATTTCGCTACTTTCTACAGCGTGAGCCCTATGAGAAAGGGCATTATTATCTGGGATGGAAGGTTAGAATTGGAGACGCCGTTTCCCGGTATTTTACCTTACACTTGGAATTTATAGTGGGGAGGGAGGGCAAGCAGAATGGGGTATATTTGGCAGCAGGGGTATAGAGTATTGTGAATAATGATGTTCAAAAGATAGCGAGAACGAAAATTTAAGTGTCTCTTGTAATATTAAGGAGGAGGAATTATCTCACGATCCGGTAGATGGGTGGCAGAAAGAAAGGAGAAAGGAGTGAGGGAAATGAGAGAAAATAAAGAAAACTCGGTAAATTACTAAGGACAGACTCTTCTCCATTAGTTCCAGCTATGGGCTCACTCTCATGCACAGGACGTACCCACAGTATGTCTAATCATGGCCATTTCTATGAAGTTTCCATCCCTCTCTATAATAATGCAACACGGTTACTGTCTAAGTCATGCAGTAACGCAAGTGATCCGTAATCAGTGATGGACAGATAACTTAACCCAATGAGCTGAGAAACAAAAACAGACAAAACGAAAGGCGGATAAGAGAGAGGAGGAGGAGGTATGAAGAAGCACTAATGGAGTACGGATGAAGACAAACTGGCTAAACAAGGCTCAAACAATAAAACAAAACGTGTGGAGGAGGGGTAAGGTGGTTAGGTAAGGCTAATGAGATCACGAGAAATTCCAAGTGAATGAGCCAATCCGAGGTTTAGCATCTGCGACAGCTTGTCAGCCGCGTATAGAGCACTGTATGTAGCGGGTTTAGGATTCCGCTTGATCAAGGTCTTTCCATTGCGAGAGATATGTGGCTAGTTGGTGGAGGAGGAAGCGCCGGATTTTATTCTTAGATGTCAGACCTGTGAGTCCTTGTGAAAGGAAGGGGGTTCCGGTAGCTCGGGGCTTCGAGCAGTATTATTATTATTACCATTACGCTTATTAAGCCTTAAGGCTATGAAGCGGTATATACAATATTTGACCAGGGCGCACTGGTCCGCCAAAGAATCCTTCTCACATGGGCCCCACCGGCTGCTGCTGAGCAAATACCCGAGTCCAGCAGCCTACAGGAGCGTTGTACCTTCACCATTATTCTAGTGTTGAACCTCCAATATCCCCTTTATCACAATTCATGTTTACCCTTGCGGGCTCGTAGTATCATCCTCCATCTCACTCACCCACCCAACATCTACCTCTCCTTCCCCCTCCAGTGTCTTCCTTTTCTTTGCCCACTGGTTCAATTCGCCTCTCCTAGCTGCATGAGTCCTTCCTTCTCTCACTCGCCTTCCTCTTGGCCTCCTTTGCTTCTTTTGGTGTACAAGTACGGGGACTTCGGGAAGGTCAGAGGACAAGACTTCTTTAGTTGTAAGCTTGCCGCATGTCTAGGGGTGAAATCCGCGCGGTCTCGCAGTAACTTTACTATTCTTTCATGCCTATGCTTCTCAGCCTGCATGAGCGGTGTTCGGCCATACTTGTCACGTGTGTCAGGGTTGACTTCATTCCGTTCTAGCAGCTGCTTCACGACCATTTCATGACCGTTCTCCGCAGCCCACGAGAGGGGCGTTCGGCCAAATATATTAGCTCTGTCAGGATTGACATCCTCCCGTTCTAGCAGTGTCTTCACGACCCCCTCATGCCCACCCTTCGCGGCCTGGAAGAGCGGTGTTTGGCCCTCTTCGTCGGCTGTGTCGGGATTGATGTCGCTACGGCCTAGCAGCATCCTCACAGCCCTCCAACGTCCATACATCGCGGCACACAAGAGTGGCGTTTGGCCATGTTCGTCAGTTATGTTGGGATTGACGTCGCCCTGTTCCAGCAGTATCTCCATGATCCCCTCAAGCCCACGCATCGCTGCCTGGAAGAGAGGTGTTCGGCCAAATGTGTCAGCCCTGTTAGGATTGATGTCGCTACGGTCCAGCAATATCCTCACGACTCCCTTATGCCCCTTACACGCAGCCCGCGAGAGTGGTGTTCGGTCATATTCGTCAGCTGTGTCGGAATAGACATCATTCCGTTCCAGTAGTATCCTCAGGACTCCCTCATGCCCTTTGCACGCAGCCCGCGAGAGAGGTGTTCGGCCCTCTTCGTCAGCTGCATCGGGATCAACATCTTCCCGTTCCAAGAGCATCTTCACGACCTCCTCACGCCCATTTGAGGCCGCCCACCAGAGCGGTGTTTTGCCATACATAGTGTCAGCAGTGCTGATATTGACCCTACTTTGTTCCAGCAAGATCTCCGAGTGCGACTTCCAACTGCCTAGGGGATTGCTATGTTACCTCAGCAATCAGTAGCCTGCACACTGCACCCCACTTCCCCAGTTCTAATAAAGCGCCTGCTCTCTCCGCACGCCAGGAGCACCGAATGAATGATATGGCGAGGGTAGGATTGCTAAGCAAGATTCACTTACCGGCAGCTGCCAACGGGAAAGGTAGCCAATTAAGACCTTCGTACACAATCAGATGCCTATTAAAGTTCACTTTCAGTCCACTTTCCACGGTCAAGAGGTATTCGCACAAGTTGCAGGGTTCACAGGGTGGAAAAACAAGAAAATGATGAGGAAAAAAAATCAATAAACAACGTTGTAGAGGTGTTCATGTTCGTTATCCCCCCTCGTCAAGGGGTATCTCGCTATCGTCTTTGTTGCCTACTTTAGCCTTCTTAAGAGGGAAGTGCTGGACAACTGCCCTTTTATACTTCTCTGAAAACTTTCCCCCCACAAATACTCTCGACAACAGTCACATAGCCTAACTCTATAAAACATTAGCTCCCACCGCAATACTTATTCATTACAAACTCACAAGCACAATTCCACACCCTACCGTAAGCAGCACCGCCAAGCCCTATAAATGCCCAGAGGCTATCTCCCCGATCAAGATATCTATACTGATTGCCAATTTCACGCAATGCTACCGACAATTGACTGCCTATTTCCGCATTTCCTAAACACATGATAGGACCACATAAGTTGTGCCTATCCCTTCATCGTTAGAAAGCTTTAATGTAATGCTCGAGAAAAACTTTAATACTGTGTTAAATTTTACTAAAATAATTGAACCTCGCGCTAAGGCGTCCAAAATTCCCTCTCTCGGATGGGAGGGCGAAGGAACAGTGAAAACTGACCACCAATGTTCCAGCTCAAGACGAAACAAAAAAAAAAAGTGCCGGACCTTACCAGCAAAGGCAACCCTATCGCCCTAGCGTGAGGTTCAATTATCTCAGTAAATACAGTACCAGAACTTACGGTAGGTCAAACGTACTAGTATCATACTGATCATACTCGAGGTGTAAAATTAATAAGCATTACTGCCCAACTAAAATTCCCAGCCCAACACCCTAAAGCCACAAAAGGACAGGTAGCTGTAACTATGCCCCACATAACTAAAGCCTTACAGTGGGCATCCAAAGGAAGAAATTTCTGAGGCTAGAAAGGGTGGTCTATGATACACCCAGCTGTAGGTTAAGCTGGACGACAAATTAGCCGACCTTGCTCGACAAGACTTAATGCCAGAGGGATGCTCGGCCGGATAGATGGGCGGGAGCTTCGGTTCTCTAGCGAGCCACCATCTCCTAACTACTAAAACATGCAAATACCAAATTTCTCATCTCCCCACCGTGGGCCATGAGCAATCACAGGTAATCACTCGAGTTCGGAGAGTCTACCAGGCGTAAGATATAATACGATACAATATCACAAAGCACCGTAATCAGCAGTAAACTCGTTAGGCTCCTTTATCCGAGCCTATATAGAAAAAATAACCTTAGTCCCAATGGAAATGTAGTTGGGAGGGTCAACACAGCCGGTGAAGGGGAAGAAAATACAATTAAAATTAAACCTTGCAGATAAGCAATCAACCCAGAGTTCCTGATAAAAATAATGGCCTTAGTAGGCTGTTCCCAGGGATACCCTTTTCCGCACAATTCTCCAAAAGCCCATCTTTAATTCATTCATCAAGCTATCCCCCAATCTCTGTATGTTAGCTTCTAATATCAACTTGTCAACAAGAGGATGGATCGATATTTCGCTACTTTCCACAGCGTGAGCCCTATGAGAAAGGGCATTATTATCTAGGGTGGAAGGCTAGGGCACCGTGCATAAGATTAGCTACCTCCTAATAGGGAAAGCTGACATACTAATATCATATATTTTGACTGTCTATTACATGATATGTATTACCAACCCAACTCTATCTCTTTATAATACTCAGACTAACATTCATTATCTGATTGTAGGCCAACCATCGACACCATAAATTCCAAGTGTAAGGTAAAATACCGGGAAAAGGCGTCTCCAATTCTACCCATATAGCAGATATCATAGATGTAATACTAAACTCGCTTTTAGAGTGGGTTCTTAACCTAGTTTCCCACTCGAAGGTACCCATTCTACTGAGCTTACGATATAGTACTTGTTGAAGCTTTCTAGGTAGCGGGAATCCACAAAACAGGGGAGGGAGGCTAAGCAGAAGGGGGTAGATTTGGCAGCAAGGGTAGGTGTTGTGAACTGTGATGTTCGAAAAGATAGCAAGAGCGAAAAGCTAAATGCCTCTTGTAATATTAGGGAGGAGGGATTATCTCACGATCCGGTAGATAAGTGGGTAGCGAAGGATGGGTGGAAGAAAGAAAGGAGTGAAGGAAATGAAAGAAAATAGAGAAAATTCGGTAAATTATGAAGGATACTCTTCTCCATTAGTTCTCTCTATGAGCTCACTCCCGTGTGCACAGGATGTATCTATGCCTAACTTATGTCCATTTCTATGAAGTTTCCATCCCTTCCTATAATAATACAACACAGTTGCTGTCTAAGTTATGCAGTAGTGCAAGTAATCTGGGATCAGTGATGGACAGATGTCTTAACCCAATGGGCTATGAATGTAGACAAAATTGGCTAAACAAAGCCCAAACAATAAAACAAAAGAGTGCGGAGGGTGATGAGGTGATCGGGTAGGGGAAATGAGAAAACGAGATATTCAGGTATCATAAATTATCCAATTTGGGGTTTGCCCTAAACCCACGATGGGGTTACTCCATCAGTAGCATCCTCACGATTCCATCATGCTCAAACCTCTTAGCCCACGAGAGTGGCGTTATGCCATCCACGTCAGCTATGTCGGGATTGACATCGCTCCGTCCCAGCAGTATCCTCACGACTCCCTCATGTCCATTCTGGGCAGCCAGAGAGAGTGGTGTTTGGCCACATGCGTCAACTATATTGGGGTTGACGTCGTTCCTTTCCAGTAGAATCCTCATGATCCCCTCATGCCCGCACCCCGCAGCCTGAGAGAGTGGTGTTCGGCCATATGCGTCAGCTGTGGTAGGATTGACGTCGTTCCGTCCCAGTATTATTTTCACAACACTCCAATGCTCACGTAGCGCAGCCCTCAAGAGCGGTGTTTCGCCATGTTGGTCAAATACGTCAGGATTGACGTCTCCACGGCGCAGCAGTATCTTCACGGCTTCCCCGTGCCCTTTCTCGGCAGCCCTCAAGAGCGGTGTTTTGCCATATTGGTCAGCTATGTCAGGTATAACGTCGCTCCGTCCTAGCAGTATCTTCATAACTCCCCCCTGCCCTTTGTAGGCAGCCCATGAGAGCGCTGTTCGGCCTTCTCTGTCAGTTTTGTTGGGATTGAGGTCTCCACGGCCCAGCAGTATCCTCACCACTCCCTTATGCCCATTCGCTCCAGCCAGAGCGAGTGGCGTTAAGCCATATTGGTCACCCATGTCAGGACTGATGTCGCTGCGCTCTAGCAGTATCCTCACAACTCTCTCATGCCCCTTGCACGCAGCCCACAAGAGCGGTGTTATGCCTTCTTCGTCAGCTATGTCGGGATTTACATCGCTCCGTCCCAGTAGTATCTTCACGACTCCCTCATGCTTATTCTCTGCAGCATGAGAGAGTGGTGTTCGGCCATGTACGTCAATTGTGTCGGGATTGACGTCGCCCCTTTCCAGTAGAATCCCAACGATCCCCTCATGCCCGTACCGTGCAGCCCAAGTGAGCGGTGTTATGCCAAATTCGTCAGCTATGTCGGGATCTACATCGCTCCGTTCCAGTAGCACCCTCACAATTCCCTCGTACCCATTCTCGGCAGCCCACAAGAACTGTGATTGGCCATACATGGTGTCAGCTGTGCTGAGATTAACGTTGCTTTACTCTAACAAGATCTCCCGATCTCCGAATGCGACTTCCTAGCGGCCTAGCGGATTGCTGTGTTTCCCCTACAATCAGTGGCCTGCACACCCCACTTCACCAGTTCCAATGGAGCACCCGCTCCCTCCAACCTCCAAGAGTGCCAAATGAATGATATGGAGAGGGTGGGATTGCTAAACAAGCTTCACTTACCGGCAGCTACCAACGGGAAATGTGGTCAATTGATACCTTCCTACACTATCAAACGCCTATTGAAGTTCACTTTCAGTCCAGCGTCCACGATCAGGAAATATTCGCACAAGTTCGCAGAGTTCACACTATGGGAAACAAGAAAAAGCTGAGAAAAAATAATAATAAAGAAATTATGTGTAGTCGTGATTGTGATCGTTGCTCCCCTCTCGTCAGGGAGTATCTCGCTATCTTCTTTGCTGTCTGCTCTTGTCTTTTCTTGTCTTCTTCAGAGGGAAGTGCTGGACACCTACTCTTTTATACCTCTCTAAAAACCTTTACCCCACAAAGACTCCCGACAACAGTCACATACACATAAGCGAGGGATTCTGGTAACTGCACCAGCACCTTTGTAGAATTGATTATAAGACTTAGCGCAAAAATATTACAAATTCGCTAAGCGACAGTCACAGATGGGCACTTATTTTTGAAAAGGTCTTTTGTTTTTCCTGAGCATTGCATCAAAACCTTCTAAACAATAAAAACGCAGTTACGGTATACGTAGTCCTAGCTATACCTCTTTCCCAGAAACTGGGTTCGAATTGCTGTATATTCTCACCTCTTGTGATTCGCACATAGGGAGTCACTCGTCGGTAGAATTGCGTGGAATGGGCATTTATTAACCCGGAGATAGCTGGAGGATATTTATAGCAATTGGCTGTGTGGAATTGTTTTTATGAACTTTTGCAGATACAAAAAATGCTGACTTTAAAGTTTAACCACACATAGAAATTCTAAATCCATCCAATAAATAAATGCCTTTATAGGAAAATTAAACAATCACCTGAGTGCAAAAAATTAAAATCTACAGTATCACGGTTACATACAATCCTTGTTGCACGCTACAAAGATTTTAAGAAGGATGATAGTATTAACCTACACAAACACGGTTAGACCTGGAATAATACCATATCTATCCAAATACCATAATGCCTTAGTTTTCATTATTTCGAGAGCACCACTCTTCCGATATTCAAAATCTTTAATCTCGACATCAAATTTCTTGTGGGGCACAGTCACACCTAGCCATAACGAATCCCTTTATAACGAATCTCTGGCTCTAGGGAACAGTACCTCGCAGTCACGCTAGCGAATTCACTGCAGAGGACAGTTTGCTAAAATGCACCCCCCATAGTAAAAATTAGATGAACGACTCTGGGGTATTGATTGATTCTTGGCGCTCATCACGGCCAGGTATTATCATACGACACTATTATACCCAACCCTTACCCATGTGCCAATCCCCCTCCCCGAAGGTAAACCTAACTATCATCTAATATCATACTCGGTTGCTCCCAGACCCATAATACCAAACTACATCTAGCATGAGATAAAACTATAACCCACCTCGGTTAATCCCCCACCCAATTCCGGAGAGTCCACGATTTCACAATCTAATCAGTCCCAGCAGCGCTTTCTGTTTCAACCACCACGTCCGCAAAAAACTCATAGTCACGGGTATCCCAAGCTCAGATCCATTCAGCAATGATCACACGCTACTATTACTATTCCAGTACCAGTACCTTAGCCAAAAATCACCACTAGAACACTCAAGTTACATAAACCTCGAGATTCTAGACCTACCCAAGCCCAACACAGTCTATCCATCCAGCGTAAATACTAATCCACCATCATATTAATATCATACAACTAAAAAGCCACCTGCACTGCCCTAAAGCACGATAAGTATATACCAGCACATCCGAGACCCGTTACCAATCCACCGATTCCAGCTTCTAGCACCATCACCACAAATATACCCCACTATACTACGATATACAGCACAACACTATCAAGTACCCAAGTACCCCCACACTTCCTGTCGCATCAACTGTATCGACCACGTCTCAGACTTACTTAACTTACTTACTTACAATACTTCCCATGATATACCTTATATATATAAACAGTACTAAAAATTCGCTGTTACTTTTTCCCCCCTCCCCTCCCCTCCCCTCTTGCTTACTGTGCAGTATCTGGGCGATCGTTACATGCCATTCTACTTTCGGAGGAGTACCCTAGCCCGCGTTCATTCATTCATGCGTACAGATACAGATACAGGTACCAGTGCAGTTAGAGGGGATGGTGGGTACGGGTAACATGAAACGAAACACGCATGGTTAGCATGGCAGGTATCATATCGTACAGCAAAGTCGGATCTGAACGTGAAGCAAAAGTGTGGCGGCAATTACGGCACGAACGGGAATGCGCTGCCGGGCGCGGGCTGAAACTGAACCTCGCCACAATTATGTATGGGCTGGGTTCCAACAACAACAGCAGCAACAACAACGAAGTTTTTGGGAGAAAAAAAAAAGTCTATAGCACTGCGTAAAACCGACTCTGTGTCTGTGGATTCAATTTTTTGGTTAAAAAAGAAAAAAGTATCGGTTGGGAGGAAGGTGAGCATACTCGTACACAACTTGTATCATCAGGATAACAAATTTATGCCAAGGGACGACTTCCTTTCTGCGCATTATTGAGGGCAAAGAAAAAAGGTGAACAAGACGTTGGGTTTTTGGTTGTCTGGCACTATCTACAAGTAAATACTGTCACCACACTCGACTATTATACTTTCTCGTATGATACCATAATCGTACACCGTAAAGTAGACATTGTGCCATGCCCTGAGAATTAAATACTGCAGTTTTACCGCTCCGCTTAAACCGAAGCTGGATCATCCTGTCTGCTGTGCCCTACAGGGCTACCGCAGATCACGGGATGGGGAGGGATGGTGTTTATCCACGCGCCGACTACGGTAGGATACCAACCCCCCAGCACGGAGTGCAGCGTCACGGGTGGGGGGCATAACAGTGGCATCATACGGTACTCTACTCATGCTCATGTTCGTGCAGCAACGCTGGAAGTCTACGGATTTCTGCAGCGGCAATGAACATTTATGTTCTGGAGGATATTAATTCTGATGCTGGTACGGTTACTGTATTGTACCGTGCTCCACACTGTTGGTAGGACCATACCGGCACTGTAAGGGACCTTCCCTGCAGTGCGATACCGGAACGGATTCTTTGCGTGTTATTTTCGTTCAAATTGGAATGTCTGCATCGGTAGTTTCCCTTTTTTTTTTTTTCTCTTTTCAATGCTTGTTAGCGAAATTTGCCCGTGCGTTTGTGCTCTTTCTCGCACAAATTTGTAGAATTGCACTAACTTAGCCCAAGCGAAAAGCCCCTCATCCACAAGTCTAAGTTACCCGAAAGGTAAGGGCATATTTTGCATCCTCAGATCTAATTTTTCTTTATTTGTATTTTTTCTCATATATATTTCTCTAATCCTTGTTTTCGGGGACAATCTCGCCTACCATGCCGGTATCGTACCGTACCTATGGCAGGTGTCGGGTCCTGCGTCGAAGCGAGTTCGTATGGGAAATAGGCTGATGATCTTTTTTTTTTTTTTTTTTTTATATCATGCGCTTTGTATTATCAACTACGGGGAACAAAGGCTACGTGCAGCGCTAGCTATGGTAAGGAAAAAACCCCAAAGAAATCCTCCTCGGCCCACCGGAAAAAACCATCATCCCAAGTCCCTCTGGTGTGGAACCAACCGCACGATCCCGCCGCGAAGACAAAAGAACCCCCATCGGCTAAGCAGACAACAGAAGTAAATCACCAACACGACAAGCAGGAGACAACAGGAAAACCAGACCCGAAAACTCCCCCTTGACATAAAAACAAAAGAAACCACATTAATATCCCAGAGTACTCTGACAGAAACCCGACCGTGAAAATTCAGCCAAAACTACAGAACACAGAACGGGGGGACAGCAACAGCTAAAACCAAGCAAATCCATCACATTACTCCGTAACCCAAGGCGTTGACATCGTCCAAGGAGGCAGTGCAATACCATGACCGAGCGTAACCGAGGGCTGTGGCCGAGCCGAGCCACGGGGAAGGGGGAGACCCAGGGGAAGAGGCAGTAAGAGTGCCAGCTAATGAGAGGATGTTTGGCTGTAACCGAGCCACGGGACGAAACCAAGCGGAGGAGGGGAGGGGTAGACCCAAGCATCGTAGGAACTATCGGAAATGTGTGCGTGTCTGACTAGGCAGCCTCGAGCGAAACGTAATCGAAGAGAGCAGAGAAATCGACCGTAGCCTGGTGAAAAGTTTTCTCTTACTGCGAACCGTGATCCCAGCCGTCTGTAACATGGACGCGAGGGTGTTGCCGACCGTGCAAATGCTAAGCGAAGACGCGAAACAAAAGCGAAGAGGGGGATGGGACAGTCCCTAAGAAACGGGTGCCCAAGTCCGAGTCTATCATAGGGGGGGGGTGCAGCTCACTGAGAGTGCGTTGGAAAAAAGGATGTTGACGATGATTTCTCGTGGTGTTGAGATTTCAATCGCCGGAGGTGTAGAGGAGATGGTTCGTGAAAAATAGGCTGATGATCTTTGCTCTGCGCTTTTATAGTGGGGAAACATATCATGGGTTGTGGGGCTGTTCTTTGGTTTTGCTCAATTTTTAGATAATTAAATTATATTGGTACAAGTACCAGGATGGGTTGAGTGGTAGTCTACTGTATGTATCATATAGGACAAGTATCATATGATACCGGTAGTTGTCCCCAGGGTTTTCTTAGATTGGGGTGCATAATGTGAATTCGAGTGATTCCCCATGATAGTGCAAATCGGGTGAAACGGTTTTTTTTTCTTTCCCTACTCGTCGTGTCGTGAAGTTTGTGAAATGGACCGGGCTTGCATGGTGGCGGAAAGAGGTGCATGAGAATGCAGGGAGGTACCTAGAGTAAGTAAGGACCAATTAGAATAGGACAAATAGTTAGATTGGATATTGTTAATATAGCAAGCTCACCATCGTGTAAAGTATTCAATAAGTTGTTGATCTTTACTTGAAATCAATAAGAAATCTACTATTATCAAAGCAATGGCCACACCACGAGGGCGTACAACATCTATGGGGAAGAGGGGGCAAATTGTGGGGTATGCAATGCTTAAAGGAAGGGAGAAGATGAGCTTGAAGGCCATTTCAGAACGAATGGGAGTACTAATAAGTACTTGTTCAAATATTATTCGAACTGCATGCCAGCGAGCCAGCGAAAATGGATTTGCTGATCTTTGTGCCGACGAAAACTTGGCCCCACTTCCCAACACGGTGAAAGGAACTAATCAGGCACTTATACTAGCTCAGAAAGAGCATCTTGTTGAGGTAACTCTCCAAGATGCAGATCACTGTCGAATGACCTATAGTCAGTTAGCTGAAGCAGGTAGAAAATTCCTTTTTTTTTTTTAATTATTATTAATAACTCTCAAGCTATATGTACAATAGTTGCTAATGATGTATATAAAATTTAATAAATATTAGCTGAACTTGATGTTAGTAGACAAACTATTTCTAAAGCTCTTCAGGAAAACAAAATCTATCGCCGGAAACCAGTGAAGAAGCCAACCCTCAGCAATGTCTAGAAGGCAAGACAGCTTGCTTTCTGCTACTAGCATGAGGGGCGCAACTGGCAGGATGTAATTTTTACTGATGAATCCTACTTTGTGACCGGCAATTTGCGTTCCCGCCGTGCTCGTGGTGTTTTGCGTTGAGCAGGAGAAGCATATCACCCACAAAACATCGATAGGAAATTCGCCCAAGGGGCAACTGTGATGTTCTGGGATGCTATTTTTTATGGAAAGTCTGGTATGTAATTAGAAATCTTTGATTAATATCTTGTATCATAGTCTACGGTGTTTACTTTATTTGTATTTAATGTTTAATACTAATAATTAATATACAGGTAATTAACTTCCATATCATATGTATACAACACCATATGAAACCCCACTACAACTAAGAGACTCTTTGCTAGTATTAAGGAGAGAGTATGAAAATGAGTTAGTACAAAATGCATTAGCGGTGGAAATGGGAGAGGAGATGCCGTACCCCAATCCTGAATTGAAAACTGTTACGGGGTAACTAACTCAAAGAAATAGAGAAAGCTAGGCCGGATCGTATTCGAGATAACAGAGGAAAGTCAGGAAGGCTCAGGAGATGATGGTTCGATAAAGGTAAAGTAATAAAATAGGAGTTCTTGAATCTTTAAATTTTGATAACTTGTTATATTATTAAGGTCTCTTCTCTGTTGCTTGATTTTCTTAAACTCCGGGGAATAGCCCTTACTACTTATACTAAAATCTCGCTACTTCCAGATTCCTAACAATCATGTATCTTTCTAAGATTTCAGCTTCGTCAAAGGAAGTGTGAACACTCTTTGACCCTGAATAATTGCCCCACTCGAACTCAGAGAACTCCCGACAACTATTTTATCTGAGGGTTTACCCACTCCACCAGTAGATAGTCTTCAATCTCTTTGTCCTAATAGACTAAGATCATATATGTGGTCGCAATGCCAACATACTAATAGTCTTTATCGTGAGCTATCGAGTGATCAGTTCGAATAGCCAGATAATAACACATAATGCAGAATATGCATATGCACCGGATAAGGAATAAAGTACTCTTACTTTATCTTTCCAATCAGTAATCATACTCATAGAACGTGAGTTCTTCCGGTATCCCGAGTAGTCAACATAGATGCCTCCAGTTGCTTCTACCACAGTGAGTTGAGGTTGGACATATGCTCCTCCATTATGGTGGCGCAGCCTCTACTAATAATACTAGCGAGCTATTCTCATGTGCGTAACACTAGCTCCCTCTTCAAAAGGTTTTGTCCCCAAAATCCTTTTTGACATATAATACATAAGTAGCGATAAACATTAAATATTAAATCCTTTTAGTACTCTAGAAGGTAGGGTAAAAAACCTTCCGCGTTTGCTTGGCCACGGTAGGAAAACCTTTCCGAGTAATACTACTTAGCCCAATGATGGCATTTCCGGGTTTTCTCTATGAAACATATCTATCAATTCCTTCGTATTTCCCAAATGCTCAGGTGGTTCCCAGATATTCTCATCTTCTGAACACCCTTTCCACTTAACGAAATACCTTATTTCGTGGAACGTTTGGGGTCTTCCTCTAACCTGTCTTTCATAAGAGATTATTTCACTCTTAACAATTTTTTCTACCTCCCATTCAAGATCTCCATCGATCTCTTCGGGTTGCATAGGCGGTTGTTCTCGAGCCGGTCGAATGGAAGTTCGGTAGGGTTCGAGTAACGATACATGAAATACCGGATGGATTTTCCAACAGTCCGATAGTTCGATTTTATAGGCAAGGTATCCTCGTTGTTCTAGGATTTTACAAGGGCCAAAAAGTTTGGGGGCTAATTTCTTCGAAGGGCGTTTTGTGCGAATATTTTTTGTGTTGAGCATAACCAGGTCTCCAATTTTAAAATCTGGTTGTTGCTTAGCGTTTCGATCATGATATCGTCCCATAGCTTCCTTTGTCATTTCGAGAGATTCTCTTGCTTGTTGATGTATCGTTTGCATCCAGTGAGCGTACATATTAGCTTCTGGATTCCGGGCTTCTCGTTCTTTTAACCATTCAGTCTGAGGATGATACCCGTAGTTTGCGAAGAAGGGGGTCATTTTGTGTGCAGTGGTGGTCGAGTTGTTGTAAGCAAACTCGGCGAGAGGTAAAAGGTGGTACCAATCATCCTGATCGTAGTTGACAAATATTCGGAGGTAGTCTCCCAGTATTTGGTTTACTCGTTCTGTTTGTCCATCAGTCTGAGGGTGGTACGCAGTCGACATCTTTCGTTTGATGTTGAGTTTTGTGCACAACGATTCCCATAATTCGCCAGCAAACTTCGCATCCATATCTGAGATGATTTCTGAGGGTAGCCCATGGTATTTCCATACTTCTTTAAGGAATGCTTCCGCTACATCTCGTGCAGATGCTTTTTCTTCTAATCCGATAAAATGTGCCATTTTCGTGAACCGGTCTACTACGACCATAATCTGTGTATATCCTGCCGAATTTGGTAGTTGAGTAATAAAATCTACCGAAGTCGAAGCCCAAGCTGCAAAAGGTACTTGTAACTGTTGAAGTAACCCGAATCGTGCGTGTCATGGAGACTTAGCTAGTTGGCAAGTAGTGCAGGACCGTACATAGTCGTTAACCCAGTGGGAGAGTCCTTTGCAGTAGAACTCTCGAGTAATAATTTCGAGTGTCTTATCTTGTCCAAAGTGTCCTGCTACCTGCGAGTCGTGACATCCTTTGGCGATAAGTGTTTGCAGGTCTTCGTTTGCTGGAATATATAGTCGGTTCTTGCAGTAAAGTAGATCGTTGGATAGAGTCCATTGTTTTGGTAATTCCTTTCCATCTCTTATCATAGTTTGCAATTCTTCTTTTCTCCGCAGCCAATCTTGATCTTCTTTTGCTACCTGTCGAACCTTTTCTAAAAAGGCAGTCTCGAACTTGTTGAGGTTTGCCTTTGCGATAATAGCATTAGACAATAGAATTTGTCCTTTACGAAATATCGGGTGGTGGTTGATATCGGAGGTATCATAGAA
>NESQ01000521.1:0-49798 GCA_003070745.1 Tuber borchii | reverse complement strand
GAAATGCATACGGCCGACTGGTGGTGGACGTTCAAGTATAGTTTTCCGCCTCCTTCATTTAAGGTTGTTAACAGTGCGTAGGAAACACTTCCGATGGGGCGACGGTGGTTCCAATCATTGGGATGTCTGATCAGACGCATCTCACCAATTTCTCGGGGACAGAAGGCATGGCCAGTCTACATTACTATCGGAAATCTTCCGTCGACTAGACGTAACAGACCTGGATCAATGGCAGTTCTCCTTCTTGCGCTATTGCCCGTTCCGCCCAAACTCGCCAAGATCCCTGCAGCAGACAAACTCCAGAGACAGATTAATGCCGACACCCTTCAGGGCATATTCGAACTCATCTTTGAACCCTTGAGAGATACTACGCTAGAGGGCGTCCCAATAGACTGTGCCGACGGGAATTCTGGAGATGCTTTCCGATCTTGTCTGGGTGGATGCTGACCATATGGAAAACGCGCACTACACGGGATAAAAACCAACGCCTGTCCTAAATGTGAGTCCCTCCTCATGATTAGGAACCGGCGCCAATCATCATCGGGCTAGAAATTACGCAAGAACGAACGTTACGAACGCCTTGGTATAAAGACGGGGTAAAATATTTTTCAAGGACTTGAAAGAGTTTCGGCACCTGATCTGCACATGCCGGATTTGCTACATATGATTTATCTAGGACTATTCAAGCATATGATGGAATGGATACAGGGATTTCTCAAGAAACACTCACGACAGCAGGCGTTCGACGACGCCTGGAAGGCTTTGCCGCCGTACCCGGGATTCTATGCGCCCAAAAAAGCTTACTGTGAGATTACGCAGTGGCAAGGATAGGAGATGAGGGTTCTAGGGCGGTGTCTATTGGGAGACCTCGCCGTGGCATTGAGACAGCCTAATAGCACACAAGTACAACCTTTCAAACGTGCGCTCATCTGCGTCGGGTCGCTACTTGATTTTAGCATAATGGCTCAATACCGAAGCCATACAGATGAGACCATACAGTATATGGAAAACTATGCGAAGCGTTTTCACGAGACGAAAAATATCTTCTTGGAGTTTAGGATATCGAAACAGATGCAGGCCAAGGCTGATGAGCTGCGCAAGGAGTTCCGCCGCCAGCGTACGCTAGTAAACCAGTCAGTCGCTAGATCGAGGAGGCCCCGGGTACGCGAGGAAGACCGCCAAGAAGAAAACGACCAATGTATAGACTTGATCCACGCCGAATCCCATTTCAACTTTATTAAGATGCATCTAATAATTCACTTTCGCGAGCACATCTACCAGTTTGGCAATATTCCTATGTATTCTACCGAGTTTGGAGAGCTCACGCACAAGGAGCAGATCAAGGACGGGTATCGACGTTCAAAAAAAATTGACGCAGCGCGACAGATACTAAGCAGCTACGGCCGGCAGCATGCGATCCGGATGAGACTTTGGAACTTAGAATTCATGCGACGTACCGGAGCAGATCTACCAGCGGAGGTAGTCGAGCATTTAGAGAAAACGGGAACCGCGTCAGTCCTACCTGCCTATCATAGGATTCTGAAAGGACGTCGTGATGAGATACGCAACTTCGTCGATATTAGCAGAGTGTCCGATATCTCCCTGGAAACAATTTGTTGAGAATTGATACGATATAGCCGACTGAACCTGCCACTCGGGCGCCGGCTTCCTGAAGATCTGGTGGTACTTCGATCGCTACCGGTTGAACTAATGACGACACTTGAAATCCCAGTGCTTGAGTTCCAGGAAACCGATGTTTACGACATACACCGGGCCCGGTGCACTGGTACTCGACTCTTCCGTAACCAGGCGAGCAGGAATGATTCTATTTGGATACAGGCTGGTGGTGAGCAGACGTATGGTGCGGTTAGGGGGCGTGTCCCGGCGAAGCTCATAGCTCTTTTCAAAATCAGGGATTACACGCACCAGGAAACTGTCTACCGCCTTGCAGGCGTTCAATTAATGAGTGTGGTTAACTCAGGGCGCCCGTCAGACGTACACGGCCTTGTGACGGTTCATCTGAGGAATGACGCCCGGGAACTGACAATTGTGGATATAGGAACGATCATAGGCCTAGCACATCTCATACCAGAAACGGACCGGCGCTGGCTTGTCAACAGCAGGATCAATTTAAGGACATTTAACGAGATCTATTGAACCACGCAAAAGGGGGCTGGTCCTATATGATTTAACACGGATGTATATAAGTTATTAAAGTTGGGCGTGGGAAACGGCGGAGCCAGGGCGTGGGAAACGGAGGAGCCAGGAGGTTGGAAAGAGATCAGTATATAGACGAAAGAGATCAGGAGTAGTATATACTAGTAGACATAGAAATTGAAATTTCTTGAATTACGCTAGTCAGACCGTGGGTGAAATTTACAAGTATCGTGGGCTAGAGCTAGTAGTACGTCGCTCCCCCGAAAGAGATTGGACGTCGCTCCATGAGTTAGAGAGTCCGTCGGGAGGAGACCCAGAAGGGGCAGGGAAAGAGGGTGTATTGGGGCGGCGTCGGGACGTAGGAAAGAGGGTAGGAAGGAAGAGGGGCGTCCTGACGATACATTAGGGCCAGGGGCGGTAGCGAGGCGCCAGGACGCCAGTGGAGTGAAACCCAGCTTTCAGACGCAACGGGCGTTAAAACTCACGTCAGGACGCACGGGACGCAGGGGACGAAAAAATTGACGAGTGATACGTCAGGACAAAGCGCCCGCTCGTCAGACGCATGTTAAATTTTTGCTGATGTTGTTTTAACATAACTCACCATTGTGGTCATATGATTATGACTTTCGCACATAACTTATAGTTATGAGTCATGGGTTTCACGTATGTGATGCAAGGTGCGTACATGATATGTTTATTGTGTTTTGATTGGTTGATTGATTATTGTGCAGTGACTCATAGGAGTCAGCTGATGGATATCACACTATGACTCATTATAAGTTAGAGGGGTGCGTGATGCGAAGGATGAGTCATGGTTATGGGAAGAACGGGTATAAAAAGAGGACCCTTATGGCCTCTTGATTGGCACGAACCATCTCCTCTACACCTCCGGCGATTGAAATCTCAACACCATGGGAAATCATCGTCACTTTCCACCTCCCGCACTCTGAGTGAGCTGCACCCCCCCTATAATAGTTTCGGACTTGGGCACCCGTTTCTTAGGTCCTGGCCCATTCTCCCTTTCGCTTTTGTTTTGCGTTCTCGCTTAACATTTGCACGGTCGGCAACACCCTCGCGTCCATGTTACAGACGGCTGGGATCACGGTTCGCAGTAAGAGAAAACTTTTCACCAGGCTACGGTCGATTTCTCTGCTCTCTTCGATTACGTTTCGCTCGAGGCTGCCTAGTCAGACACGCACACGTTTCCGATAGTTCCTACGATACTTGGGTCTACCCTTCCTCCTCTCCTCTTGGTTTCGTCCCGTTGCTCGGTTACAGCTACACTTCCCCTCTTTTGGCTGGTACCCTACTACCACCCGGCCTTGTGCCCCCCGCGGCTATCCACGGTCGCATCCTCGGTTACGCTCTGTCGTGGTATTGCACCGCCTCCTCGATCGATGTCAACGCCTTGGGTTCGGAGTAATGTCGGTCGCCGACTTTTTTAAGTTATTTAGGCTGCCCCTACGGAGATGTTGTTTTATTCTTTGTTAGGTTTCTGGGTAGTGGAGTTTCATTCTTTCCCCGTGTGTGGGCTTTCCTTTGTTGTCCTTTCGTTGTTTAGGGGAGCTTTCTGAAGGGTTTTCTGCGTCTTCCTGCTTGCTCGCTAGGAGTATTTGCTACTTTTGGTTGGCGAGATGTGCGGTTGGGCCCGGACCATAGGGTCTTGGGGGCGCGGTTTTGTTCCCATGAGGGGAGAGATGCGTTGGGTTTTTCTTGGCCATAGCTAGCGCTGCATGTCTGGTTTTTTCCCGGTAGTTGTACGAATAAAATGCAAAACTGAGATAAAAAAAAAAAAAAAAAAAAAAAAAAAAAGAAATGGCCTCTTGATTGGGCCAAGCTTCTCGCCCTCTACTTTCCCGCCCCTACATTTCAAAACTCTTCTACAAACCCGTTTTGCTTCCGGGACACACGCCAGCACCCCCCCGCCCTCCTCCGTCCCATGTCGGAAATACCCCCCATCCCCCCAGGCAACCAAGAGCTGGCAGCCGCCATCTCGCGAGCCTCCACTCCACGCAACGCCCAAATCCCCCCATCCCCCTCCCCAGTCCCCAGACCCTCGCCCCCCCTAGCTTTCCTCGCGGATATCTTTCGGCAGACAAGGGACGAACTTCACCTCCCCTCCAATCTGGTCCCCGACCTCTCTGACTCCAGCCTCCAGTCCATCACCCCCGGTGAAGGCTCTATCCTCTCCATCCTCTGTTCTACAGTCTCCGGCATAGTAGCAATCACTACCCAGCTCGAGTCCATCTCCAAACAAGTCGACGACCTCAGAAATGAGAACGGCGAACTCCGCTCACAGATCCACGACCTCTCCTCTCACATCACAAATGCTTCCGTCACCCCGGAAGATCTCACCCCCATCACTTCAGCCCTTCGTGACCTCTCACATAGGGTCTCGGCCCCCACACCAGCCCCACCCACCCGCCCCCCGGCCCCGGCTAAAATCACTCAGCCCCCCCACCCACCCAAACAAGCTGCCCCACAAGGCCCCGCCGCCCAGCAAAAATCCCGCAATCCCCCCCCCCCCCCCTCACCTCGCACCAATAAACCCTGCGATCCACTGCCCATACTACGATACAAGACTCGGCAAAATGTTCGGTAACCCCGAGCTGTATGCCAAGGCTTTCCCCCATTCCTGGGAGGCGGAGCAATTCCGCGCCGGAGAATACGACCTGTCTGCTTTCACAGACGCCACCCTGCACCCGGATTACAAACCCCAAAACCAACCAACGTACGCCCAGGCGGCCGGCTCCGGAGGAAAAACCGGAAAAAAGAAACCCAACATGCCAAAGCAACAGAGGTTGCGAGCAACGAGGACAGAGCCTTAAAAACTTCTGCCCCCCCCCTCCCCTTTGCCTCAAGGCGTTTCTTTGCCCCTCGCTCCTCCCATGCCCCCCATGCCCTTTCAAGACGTATCGCCCGCTCCCTTCCCGACATTGTCGCCAATGCCTCACCGACTCAAACTGCCTCCTCCCAAAAGGTTTCTTCGCCAAAGTCAATGACCGAGGCGCAGTCTCACTCACCTGCACGGACCCGCAAACGCCCGCTTCTTCCTATGCCCCCTACTTCGATGTGCTCACAAGGCGCCTCAATCAAGCCTTCCCAACAGGCGACAATCCCTGGCTCCCTTTCTGCCTCGCCCCAACCGCTGTACAGCTGGTCATACACGGCATCCCCACCGATGAAATGCCCGAAGAAGACGAGCAACTCTACCCCCATCTCAAAGCATCTATTGGTTTCGCGAAAGCGGTCCAAATCCAGTCGGCCAGGTACCTTAACCCTGACCGAGCTACTCGAACCGCCAAAGAAGCGCTTTCGGTGGTTGTCTCCGTTGACCCCGACGACGTTCCAATTCTCACCCCCTCCATCTTCCTCTACTCAGAACGACGCAAGGTGGAGAAAGCTATCTCCGCCAACCGCTACACACAATGCTCCAACTGCTGCCGCTTCGGCCATGCCGCCGCCCGGTGCAAACAAAAACACCCATCCTGCCCCATTTGTGCGCTTCACCATACCAAGGCCGCCCACAGGTGCCAGAACCCCACCTGCCCCAAAGGAGGCAACGAAAGGCCCGTGGCTGAATGCTGCCCCACCTCACCACCCCACTGTGCCAATTGTGGCAACGACCATACCGCCTACGCCAAAGAATGCAAGTCCCGCCCATCCCCCCCGCTCGCCCCGTGCCCCCGCCGGAGTCAGTCGGCTCCGCCTCATCCTCGGACAGTCAAGAGTCCATGGATGTGGAAGAAGATGGCCCACCAGCACCCACTACTCCCCAGGCCCGTCCAACCACCGATCCTAGCCCTGCCACCCCCCGCCCCTAACCGCCGTTCATGTGCCACCTACAGGCGCGATAGGTCCTGCTCCCTCAGGCCCCCCCGCGCCCCCCGTAACTCCTGTCAACCGTCGGGGTCGTCCCCGCCATGATTAACACCCAATCCTCTGATAGAACCGTGAGGCCGGCCCCCACGCCCAAAATCACCCTCATTCAACACAACAGCCTGGGAAGCTGGGATGTGTTTCTTTCATTATTTTCGTCATTTTCAATGCGCCATCCTCCACAGTTGGTTTTTTTGCAAGACCCTCCATCCTCCAAAGGCTTTTTACCTACCTTTAATGGGTACAAGTCATTCGCCCCTCCCTGCCCCTCCCCAAGGTGGCCTGCTATATTTCCTTGGAATTTTTAAAGTCCAACCCCGTACTTCCAAGTTTCACGCCGGACGTGAACGACTGCATGCATATTGATATTTACACCCCTTCCGGATGCTTCGGCACCAGTTCCCTCGTTTCCGCCTGGCGAATATTTATTCACGCTCCAGGTACCCGCAACTGCACACGGTTAAACCAGACCAAATTTTTGTTTCCCTCGACGTTCCCTACCTCGTAGTAGGGGATTTCAACATCCACAGCCCGCGCCCGACCCCCTCCGCCTCCCCTCCTCCCAGGAAGCCTCCATCGCCGACCCTACTTTGACAAAGCTGACGACCTCAGCTTTACCTGCATCAACATCCCAGGAGAGTACACCCGCTACCCCCTCTCTGGCCCCCACAGACCAGCGTCATAGACCTGGCCTTCGCGAACCCCGCCATGATTCCCTTCGTACACAATTGGAACACCACATCTCTACCCTCCACAGGATCAGACCACGTCCCCATCTCCATCTCTCTCGCTGCTCCCCTCCGCCAAGCCCCCCCCCCCAGGCCAAATGGGACCTCTTGGACTGGACAGCCCTAGAACCCACACTCAAGGCCTTCCGCGTCCCCCCGCCCCCTCCACACCCCTCCCCCCAGCAGTTTGACTCCTGGTTCTCAGCCTCCCTGTCCTGCCTAACCTCATCTCTTAGAACGGCCGCCCCCACATCACGACCATTGGCCAAATCCAAGCCATGGTGGACACCTCTCCTTACTACGCTCCGCAAGGAGTACAACAAAGCCATGAGAAAAGCAAAGAAGCTACAAACCACACAAGCAAGGGAAACGGCCAGGCTCTCAAGGAATGGATACTTCAAAGCCATCAAGCGCGCCAAGTCCACGTACTGGGCTGACTTCCTCGCCAAGACCACCCCCAACAACATCTGGACCGCCAAAAAACTGGTCAACCCCAGACAAGCGGTAAGGTTCCCTTCCCTCCCAGACGCAAACGATCCCACTTCTATCAACAATGCCCTCCTCGCCCACTTCTTCCCGCCTCGGCCAGATCCCCCGCCCAGGGGGAGACTCTCACCAATACCCAACACGCCCCCTCTCACTCAGGATGAAATCTCCCTGGCCCTCGCCAAGTCCTCGCCCTCATCGGCCCCAGGACCAGACGAAATACCCTACTCCGTTTGGAAACACATTCACAAACACTACCCTGACATACTTTTAAATCTCCTTAACCCCCTCCTGGTATATGGGTACCACCCTCCTTCGCTAAAGATAGCCAACGGAGTTGTGCTGGATAAGCCAGGCAAGGCCTCCTACGACTCCCCCGCATCCTTCCGCATTATAGTTCTACCGAAAACCGTCTCCAAGATCTTGGAAAGAATCATGGCGACCCGTCTTTTTGCTCTGGCAAAACTATCTGGCCTACTCCACCCCAACCAGTGCGGTTCCGTGCCAGGCCTAGGCACCTTCGACGCCTGCACCACCCTAGTCCACGAAGTTAAAACCCTCCAACGCACCCACCGCAAGGTTTCCTCCCTCTTCCTTGACATCAAGGCTGGTTTCGACAATCTCGACGCCCTCACCCTCCGCAAACGCCTCCTGGATAAAAACACCCCCAAGTATATGGTAGACTGGGTCTCCTCCTTCCTCTCGGAACGGAGATGCACTTTAGTTTACCAAGGCTCTCCAAAAACCCCCTCCCCGGTCACAGTTGGCACCCCCCAGGGGTCCCCCATCTCTCCTCTCTTGTTCCTCATATACGTGGCACCCCTCCACGCAGACATAAAAGGAGGCCTTATGCTTTCCTACGTTGATGACTTTGCGCTCACAGTCTCCACTCCCTCCTACCGGTCCAATGTACGCCGGCTACAAAGCCTGTTCATATCCTTATCCCAACGCGCCACAACTCTGGGTGTGTCCTTTTCCATCCCAAAAACAGAACTCATCCACTGGCGTACCCCAAGCCAAAGGGGCACCCTCAAAGCCAACCACCCCGTCACCCTCAACAACCAAATCTTCCGTCCCTCCAGTGAAGTAAGATGGCTCGGTTACTGGTTCTCCCCTGCCCTCAACACCACCCACCACTTCGAAAGACGCCTGGCTTTAGCCAATGCTGCGTTCTCCTTTCTGAAAAGAGTCTCCTCTCCAGGGCAGGGGTCCGCCCTTTCCTCTCACACCGGCTCGCCATGGGACTCATCCTCCCAATCCTCACCTCCGGCGCGGACCTCTTCGTCCCAAACACCCGCTCCACCACCCGCATGAACTCCTTCTGGCACAGGGTCCAGAGGTGGACCACCAACTGCTTTTCGCCACCCCCATCCCAATACTTTCAAGGGAAGCATGCCTCCCGCCCCTTGGCCCTTACTGCAGGCACAAGAGACGCACCGCGGCACTCAGACTATGCTGCTCACCCCCCACTCTCAATCCCGCGGCCGCCCGCCTTCCCCCTTCTTTCCTTCCCTGTCGAACTTCAGGGCCTCTGACTCGGCCCGTCCACTGGCTGACAAGGCAGGCCCGATGTACCGCCCCCTTAGCAGGAACACTCCAGTCCCCACCCCCCCCTTGAGGAGACACCTCCCCATCGACGACCTCCGCAATAGCCTTGCCCCTCGGCCACGGCTTCTCACGCTTCCCCCAGATCGGACAAACGCCCCTCCCCCCGACAGAAGACATCCCACCCCCTACCCTCATGGCACGAACCTATGCCGTACTCAAGGAAAGGGCTCACAAACTCATGATCCAGGACTGGGACGACTCCCTCCCGGCGCCCCCCTATTACACGTACCCCACCTCCATGCCCCCCACCCCTTCATGGGGCTCGACAAGTTCGCCGCCAGCCGCGTACATCAGATGGGCTCTGGCAAAAGCTACCTGCTAGCCCATCCCACCTGGCACGACGACCCAGACCGCCAAACCGCCTGCCCCCGATGTCTAGAAGCCCCAGAAACCTTCGAACACGCCGTCCTACACTGCCCCGCCAGGGCTGAAGCCAGACACTCCCATCTAAGTGGGGTCGAAAGCCTCTCGCCCGAGAGCCCAATCTGGAACCATCCGCCCTCCCTCTCAGCTCTCCGGAACTTCATCCTAGATACCCGCACCGGGTTCCCCCCCGAGGACCCTTCCTCCTTTGAAGAATAAAAACCCGCTCTCACTACCCCCCTCCCAAAAGAAAAACGCCACCCCTTGCCCCCCATCCTTCGACCAATACTTTTGTTTTTTGTAATTTTCTTTACGTGAGAGTTTACGAGCTATGAAGTGTGTTGGATTTTCCCTATATTGTTATGTTTTTGACAGTCGAGGCCGGCAGTTTTTGGTCTCACCACTTAGTACTATCAGGGCGTGGGAAATGGTTTCTTTTGTGATATGTTTTTGCTTTATAGGTTTTGTTTTTTCAATAGCCTCCGCTACATGAAGCTTTTTGTACCTTAAAACAATGAACGCATGATATAAAAAAAAAAAAAAAAAAAAGGCCTCTTAGTTTAGACAAGCTTCTCGCCCTCTACTTTCCCCCCCCTACATTTCTAAACTCTTCTACAAACCCGTTTTGCTTCCGGGACACACGCCAGCACCCCCCGCCCTCCTCCGTCCCATGTCGGAAATACCCCCCATCCCCCCAGGCAACCAAGAGCTGGCAGCCGCCATCTCGCGAGCCTCCACTCCACGCAACGCCCAAATCCCCCCATCCCCCTCCCCAGTCCCCAGACCCTCGCCCCCCCTAGCTTTCCTCGCGGATATCTTTCGGCAGACAAGGGACGAACTTCGCCTCCCCTGCAATCTGGTCCCCGACCTCTCTGACTCCAGCCTCCAGTCCATCACCCCCGGTGAAGGCTCTATCCTCTCCATCCTCTGTTCTACGGTCTCCGGCATAGTAGCAATCACTACCCAGCTCGAGTCCATCTCCAAACAAGTGGACGACCTCAGAAATGAGAACCGCGAACTCCGCTCACAGATCCACGACCTCTCCTCTCACATCACAAATGCTTCCGTCATCCCGGAAGATCTCACCCCCATCACTTCAGCCCTTCGTGACCTGTCACATAGGGTCTCGGCCCCCACACCAGCCCTACCCACCCGCCCCCCGGCCCCGGCTAAAATCACTCAGCCCCCCCACCCTCCCAAACAAGCTGCCCCACAAGGCCCCGCCGTCCAGCAAAAACCCCGCAGTCCCCCCCACCCCCCTCACCTCGCACCAATAAACCCTGCGATCCACTGCCCATACTACGATACAAGACTCGGCAAAATGTTCGGTAACCCCGAGCTGTATGCCAAGGCTTTCCCCCATTCCTGGGAGGCGGAGCAATTCCGCGCCGGAGAATACGACCTGTCTGCTTTCACAGACGCCACCCTGCACCCGGATTACAAACCCCAAAACCAACCAACGTACGCCCAGGCGGCCGGCTCCGGAGGAAAAACCGGAAAAAAGAAACCCAAACATGCCAAAGCAACAGAGGTTGCGAGCAACGAGGACAGAGCCTTAAAAACTTCTGCCCCCCCCCTCCCCTTTGCCTCAAGGCGTTTCTTTGCCCCTCGCTCCTCCCATGCCCCCATGCCCTTTCAAGACGTATCGCCCGCTCCCTTCCCGACATTGTCGCCAATGCCCTCACCGACTCAAACTGCCTCCTCCCAAAAGGTTTCTTCGCCAAAGTCAATGACCGAGGCGCAGTCTCACTCACCTGCACGGACCCGCAAACGCCCGCTTCTTCCTATGCCCCCTACTTCGATGTGCTCACAAGGCGTCTCAATCAAGCCTTCCCAACAGGCGACAATCCCTGGCTCCCTTTCTGCCTCGCCCCAACCGCTATACAGCTGGTCATACACGGCATCCCCATCGATGAAATGCCCGAAGAAGACGAGCAACTCTACCCCCATCTCAAAGCATCTATTGGTTTCGCGAAAGCGGTCCAAATCCAGTCGGCCAGGTACCTTAACCCTGACCGAGCTACTCGAACCGCCAAAGAAGCGCTTTCGGTGGTTGTCTCCGTTGACCCCGACGACGTTCCAATCCTACCCCCTCCATCTTCCTCTACTCAGAACGACGCAAGGTGGAGAAAGCTATCTCCGCCAACCGCTACACACAATGCTCCAACTGCTGCCGCTTCGGCCATGCCGCCGCCCGGTGCAAGCAAAAACACCCATCCTGCCCCATTTGTGCGCTTCACCATACCAAGGCCGCCCACAGGTGCCAGAACCCCACCTGCCCCAAAGGAGGCAACGAAAGGCCCGTGGCCGAATGCTGCCCCACCTCACCACCCCACTGTGCCAATTGTGGCAACGACCATACCGCCTACGCCAAAGACTGCAAGTCCCGCCCCATCCCCCCTGCTCGCCCCATGCCCCCGCCGGAGTCAGTCGGCTCCGCCTCATCCTCCGACAGTCACGAATCCATGGATGTGGAAGAAGATGGCCCACCAGCACCCACTACTCCCCAGGCCAGTCCAACCACCGATCCTAGCCCTGCCACCCCCCGCCCCGTAACCGCCGTCCATGTGCCACCTACAGGCGCGATAGGTCCTGCTCCCTCAGGCCCCCCCGCGTCCCCCGTAACTCCTGTCAACCGTTGGGGTCGTCCCCGCCATGATTAACACCCAATCCTTTGATAGAACCGTGAGGCCGGCCCCCACGCCCAAAATCACCCTCATTCAACACAACAGCCTGGGAAGCTGGGATGTGTTTCTTTCATTATTTTCGTCATTTTCAATGCGCCACCCTCCACAGTTGGTTTTTTTGCAAGACCCTCCATCCTCCAAAGGCTTTTTACCTACCTTTAATGGGTACAAGTCATTCGCCCCTCCCTCGCCCCTCCCCAAGGTGGCCTGCTATATCTCCATGGAATTTTTAAAGTCCAACCCCGTACTTCCGTTTCACGCCGGACGTGAACGACTGCATGCATATTGATATTTACACCCCTTCCGGTTGCTTCGGCACCAGTTTCCCTCGTTTCCGCCTGGCGAATATTTATTCACGCTCCAGGTACCCGCAACTGCACACGGTAAACCAGACCAAATTTTTGTTTCCCTCGACGTTCCCTACCTCGTAGTAGGGGATTTCAACATCCACAGCCCGCGCACCGACCCCCTCCGCCTCCCCTCCTCCCAGGAAGCCTCCATCGCCGACCCCTACTTTGACAAAGCTGACGACCTCAGCTTTACCTGCATCAACATCCCAGGAGAGTACACCCGCTACCCCCTCTCTGGCCCCCACAGACCCAGCGTCATAGACCTGGCCTTCGCAACCCCGCCATGATTCCCTTCGTACACAATTGGAACACCACATCTCTACCCTCCACAGGATCAGACCACGTCCCCATCTCCATCTCTCTCTCTGCTCCCCTCCGTCAGGCCCCCCCCCCCCAGGCCAAATGGGACCTCTTTGACTGGACAGCCCTGGAACCCACACTCAAGGCCTTCCGCGTCCCCCCGCCCCCTCCACACCCCTCCCCCAGCAGTTTGACTCCTGGTTCTCAGCCTCCCTGTCCTGCCTAACCTCATCTCTTAGAACGGCCGCCCCCACATCACGACCATCGGCCAAATCAAGCCATGGTGGACACCTCTCCTTACTACGCTCCGCAAGGAGTACAACAAAGCCATGAGAAAAGCAAAGAAGCTACAAACCACACAAGCAAGGGAAACGGCCAGGCTCTCAAGGAATGGATACTTCAAAGCCATCAAGCGCGCCAAGTCCACGTACTGGGCTGACTTCCTCGCCAAGACCACCCCCAACAACATCTGGACCGTCAAGAAACTAGTCAACCCCAGACAGGCGGTAAGGTTCCCTTCTCTCCCAGATGCAAACGATCCCACTTCTATCAACAATGCCCTCCTCGCCCACTTCTTCCCGCCTCGGCCAGAACCCCCCCAGGGGGAGACTCTCGCCCATACCCAACACGCCCCCTCTCACTCAGGATGAAATCTCCCTGGCCCTCGCCAAATCCTCGCCCTCATCGGCCCCAGGACCAGACGAAATACCCTACTCCGTTTGGAAACACATTCACAAACACTACCCTGACATACTTTTAAATCTCCTGAACCCCCTCCTGGTATATGGGTACCACCCTCCTTCGCTAAAGATCGCCAACGGAGTCGTGCTGGACAAGCCAGGCAAGGCCTCCTACGACTCCCCCGCATCCTTCCGCATCATAGTTTTACTGAAAACCGTCTCCAAGATCTTGGAAAGAATCATGGCGACCCGTCTTTTTGCTCTGGCTAAACTATCTGGCCTACTCCACCCCAACCAGTGCGGTTCCGTGCCAGGCCTAGGCACCTTCGACGCCTGCACCACCCTAGTCCACGAAGTTAAAACCCTCCAACGCACCCACCGCAAGGTTTCCTCCCTCTTCCTTGACATCAAGGCTGGTTTCGACAATGTCGACGCCCTCACCCTCCGCAAACGCCTCCTAGATAAAAACACCCCCAAGTATATGGTAGACTGGGTCTCCTCCTTCCTCTCGGAACGGAGATGCACTTTAGTTTACCAAGGCTCTCCAAAAACCCCCTCCCCGGTCACAGTTGGCACCCCCCAGGGGTCCCCCATCTCTCCTCTCTTGTTCCTCATATACGTGGCACCCCTCCACGCAGACATAAAAGGAGGCCTTATGCTCTCCTACGTCGATGACTTTGCGCTCACAGTCTCCACTCCCTCCTACCGGTCCAATGTACGCCGGCTACAAAGCCTGTTCATATCCTTATCCCAACGCGCCACAACCTGGGTGTGTCCTTTTCCATCCCAAAAACAGAACTCATCCACTGGCGTACCCCAAGCCAAAGGGGCACCCTCAAAGCCAACCACCCCGTCACCCTCAACGACCAAATCTTCCGCCCCTCCAGTGAAGTAAGATGGCTCGGTTACTGGTTCTCCCCTGCCCTCAACACCACCCACCACTTCGAAAGACGCCTGGCTTTAGCCAATGCTGCGTTCTCCTTTTAAAAGAGTCGCCTCTCCAGGGGCAGGGGTCCGCCCTTTCCTCTCACACCGGCTCGCCATGGGACTCATCCTCCCAATCCTCACCTACGGCGCGGACCTTTTCGTCCCAAACACCCGCTCCACCACCCGCATGAACTCCTTCTGGCACAGGGTCCAGAGGTGGACCACCAACTGCTTCTTCGCCACCCCCATCCCAATACTTTCAAGGGAAGCATGCCTCCCGCCCCTTGGCCCTTACTGCAGACACAAGAGACGCACCGCGGCACTCAGACTATGCTGCTCACCCCCCACCCTCAATCCCGCGGCCGCCCGCCTTCCCCCTCTTTCCCTCCCTGTCGAATTTCAGGGTCTCGACTCGGCCCGACCACTGGCTGACAAGGCAGGCCCGATGTACCGCCCCCTTAGCTGGAACACTCCAGTCCCCACCCCCCCCTTGAGGAGGCACCTCCCCATCGACGACCTCGCGCACATAGCCTTCCCCCTCGGTCACGGCTTCCCACGCTTCCCCCAGATCGGTCAAACACCCCTCCCCCCGACAGAAGACATCCCGCCCCCTACCCTCATGGCACGAACCTATGCCGTACTCAAGGAAAGGGCTCACAAACTCATGATCCAGGACTGGGACGACTCCCTCCCGGCGCCCCCCTACTACACGTACCCCACCTCCCGACCCCCCACCCCTTCATGGGACTTGACAAGTTCGCCGCCAGCCGCGTACATCAGATGCGCTCTGGCAAAAGCTACCTGCAAGCCCATCCCACCTGGCGCGACGACCCAGACCGCCCAACCACCTGTCCCCGATGTCTAGAGGCCCCAGAAACCTTCGAACACGCCGTCCTACACTGCCCCGCCAGGGCTGAAGCCAGACACTCCCATCTAAGTGGGGTCGAAAGCCTCTCGCCCGAGAGCCCAATCTGGAACCATCCGCCCTCCCTCTCAGCTCTCCGGATCTTCATCCTAGACACCCGCACCGGGTACCCCCCCGAGGACCCTTCCTCCTTCGAAGAATAAAACCCGCTCTCACTACCCCCCTCCCACAAAAATACGCCACCCCTTGCCCCCACCCTATGACCAATGCGTTTGTTTTTTGTAATTTTTTTTTTTTACGTGAAAAGTTTTTACGAGTTATGAAGTGTGTTGGATTGTCCCTGTATTGTTATGTTTTTGACAGACGAGGCCGATGGTTTTTGGTCTCACCACTTAGTATTATCAGGGCGTGGGAAATGGTTTCTTTTGTGAAATGTTTTTGCTTTATAGGTTTTGTTTTTTCCATAGCCTCCGCTACATGAAGCTTTTTGTACCTTAAAACAATGAATGCATGATATAAAAAAAAAAAGAAAAAAAAGGCCTCTTAGTTTAGAGTTCTTCACGCAATCATCTAAGTTATTTCCTTACAATATACTTTATCTTATCTTTATACTTTATCGAGCCGGAGACATAGTGTCTCTCACGAGCTTAGCGATATATTGTACGAGACAGGAGTCTGTATACTCAGCTGTCGTTGTTTGTACGAATCTAAGATAGTACGATTACTATCGAGAAAGAGGTTACCTGCTGCAAGTATAGCCCGAACGGAAGAGGATTGTAACATAATCTCAAAAATCTATTGGTTTCGCGAAAGTGATCCAGATCAAGTCGGCCAGGTACCTTAACCCTGACCGAGCTACTCGAACCGCCAAAGAAGCGCTATCGGTGGTTGTCACCGTTGACCCCAGTGACGTGCCAGCCCTCACCCCTTCGATCTTTCTCTACTCTGACTGCCGCAAGGTGGAAAAAGCTATCTCCGCCAACCGATACACGCAGTGCACTAACTGCTGCCGTTTCGGCCACGCTGCCACCCGATGCAAACAATCCCACCCATCCTGCCCCCTATGTGCGCTTCATCATACTAAAGCTGCCCACAGATGCCAAAACCCCACCTGCCCCAAAGGAGGCAATGACAAACCCATGGCTAGCTGCTGCCCCACCTCACCCCCCACTGCGCAAACTGTGGGGATGACCACACCGCCTACTCCAAAGATTGCAAAGCCCGCCCCATCCCCCCCGCTCGGCCAGTACCCCCACCGGAGTAAATCGGGTCCTCCTTATCCTCGCACAGTCAAGAGTCCATGGATGTGGAAGAAGATGGCGTGCCAGTACCCACTACTCCCCAGACCCACCCAGCCGCAGATCTTGACCCTGCCACCCCCCGCCCTCTAACAGCCATTCCGGCACCTCCAACAGGCGCCGTGGGACCTGCTGCCTCAGGCCCCCCGCACCCCCCTTTACTCCAGTTAACCGTCGGGGACGTACCCGCCATGATTAATATACAATCGATCAACACAACCGAGGGGCTGGCCCCCGTGCCCACTATTACACTCATTCAACACAACAGCCTGGGAAGCTGTGATGTGTTCCTTTCCTTGTTTTCGTCGTTTTCAACACGCCATCCTCCGCAGTTGGTCTTCCTACAAGACCCCCCATCTTCCAAGGGTATTTTGCCCTCCTTCAACAGGTACAAGTCCTTTGCCCCCCTCTCGGCCCTTTCTAAGGTTGCCTGTTATATTTCCACAGAATTTTTAAAATTCAACACCATCCGTCCAGGTTTCACGCTGGACGTGGACGACAATTTTTTTTTTTTATTTTTTTTTTATTTTTATATCATGTATTCATTGTTAAGGTACAAGAACTCGCATGCAGCGCTAGCTATGGCGTAAAGAAAACCTTAATCCCAAAAACCAATAACAAAATAAAACCTCAAACCATCTTCTCCAAACTGTGTCAAGTACTCGACACGGTACCAACTTACGGAATTCACGAGCAGAAAAATCAAACCAACACAAGCTTAGTAAGAAAAAACATAAACATAAGTATAAATCAAAATAAAAACCAAAATTTTTAAATCAAGTATGACGAAAGGGAGACGACTCGAAAAGACCCCTAGCCGCTGGGGATGAGGGAAAGACCATAGAAACCGGGGACGACAGCTCATAAGAGGCCATTGTGGGGGGAAAGTTGGTGCACGTCTCGTTGATATAGGAGGCGAGCCCTAGGAGGAGTTGGGCAGAGGACCAAAGTGGGGAGTCGGCCCCTACAGAGAGCACGCCTTGGAGGTGGCGGGCTCTAGGTATAGCTTTGGTTTTGCAGCGGAGGACGGCGTGGCTGAAGGTCTCGTTCTCTTCACCGCAGAGGGGACAGAGAGGGGAGAGATCAGGTTGGGACCAGGTGGGGTGGGCGGCCAGGTAACTCTTCTGGGCCCGCATTTGATGAATTCGTCCGGCCATGAACTTGCCTAAGCCCATGAACGGGTGCGGAGTAGTAGTGAGAGGAAAAAAATAATACGCTGGCGGCGGGACCCTGGTCTTCCACGAGTCCAACATCATGGCACGGGTCTTACGCTGGAGAATGAGATACGAAGCCCGCATGAGGGGCTCTGGAGGGAGAGACAGGAGGTCCGGCAGCAAGGTCGAGCCTAGCAGGGGGAGAGGCGAAAGGCCCTCAATGAGGGGAAGGACGAGATGAGCAAGAGCGTCAACTGGAAGGTGAGTCCTGACAGGGGGTTTTCGTTTGGGGGTAGACCAGAGGAGGGGCCTAACGTTGGGGTCGAGGCCCACGCAGAGAGCCCTTAGATTCTCCTCGTATCGGTCTGGAAGTGCCGAAGGGAAAGATGGTTGGAGGCGAGCAGCAGCCGGGTTGATGGTGGGGGGAGAGCAGCAGAGGCGCAGGGCAGCCATTCGACGTTTGTGGTCAAGGAGTACCGAGAGGGGGGGTAGCGCAGCTTCTGCGGCTAAAATGGTGGTGGGAGTGGCTCTGAAACAATTTGTGACCCATCTTTGGACGTGATGCCAGTGGATGTCCATTCTTTGAAGGAGCCCTTTGGTGGGGACGAAGAGATCAGCCCCATACGAGAGGATAGGGAAGATGAGTGAATAAGCCAGCTTATGGCAAAGGTGAGGAGAAACCCCGGAACCTGCCCCGGACATTCTTTTAACGGCCGCGAAGGCAGCTTGGGAGAGGGCGAGACGACTGGAGAAGTGAGCCGTGGTCGAGATATTGGGGAGGAACCAGTAGCCTAGCCAGCGAAGCTGAGTGGCGGGGAAGAAGACCTGGCCATCCAGGGCGATAGGTGGGGGTTTAGGATCATCCGGCGGATCCCTCTGATGTGGGGTACGCCATTGCATCAGTTCCGTCTTGGGGATAGAAAAACCAACCTTGACTGCCGTGGCTCTGGCTTTCATCACCCCGAAGGTCCTCTGAAGTAGCCTGACGTTGGTACGGTAAGAAGAGGAAGAAACAGTAATGGAAAAATCATCCACATAGGACAGAATCACACCTCTGGGAACTGCCACATGCAAACAAGAAACATAAATAACAAATAATAAGGGGGAAATAGGGGACCCTTGGGGAGTGCCCACGGTAACAGAGGAAAAAACCTTGGGAGAGCCCTGAAATAACAAACAACAGCTTCTGTTCGTTAAAAAGGAAAAAACCCAAGAAATCAAATAACGATTAACCATTTTTCTACGAAGAAGAGAACAAAGAATAGAAGCATCAACGTTGTCAAAACCACCTTTGATGTCAAGGAAAAGAGAGGAGACTTTCTTGCGGGACCTTTGCAAGGTGCGGACGGAGTCGACCATTGCAGTGCAGGCGTCGAAGGAAGAAAGGGTCGGGAGGGAGCCACACTTGTTGGGGGACAAGAGCCCTTGGAAGAGGGCGACAGCGGAGAGGCGGGAGACGACAATCCTCTCGAGGATTTTGGAAACTGTTTCTAAAAGAACGATAATCCGAAAGGAGGCCGGCGAGTCATAGGAGGTCTTCCCTGGACGTGGACGACTACATGCACATTGATATATACACCCCCTCAGGATGCTTTGGCACCAAATTCCCTTACTTTCGCTTGGCAAACATTTACTCTCGTTCCAGGTACCCACAACCCCACACGGTCAGTCCGAATCAAATTTTTGTTCTCCTCGACGTCCCCTACCTAGTGGTGGGAGACTTCAACATCCACTGCCCCCGCACGGACCCCCTTCGCCTCCCCTCTTCTCAGGAAGCCTCCATTGCCGACCCTTACTTCGACAAAGCTGACGACCTCGGCTTTGCCTGCATCAACACACCTGGTATATACACCCGCTTCCCCCTCTCTGGCCCCCACAGGCCTAGTGTCATTGACCTAGCCTTCGCCAACCCCCTCATGACCCCCTTCGCTTATGACTGGAACACCTCCTCGCTCCCGTCCACTGGCTCGGACCACGTCCCCATCTCCATTTCCCTGTCACCCCCCCTCCAGCACACCGCACCCCCCCAGCCCAGGTGGGACGAGTTGGATTGGACAGCCCTAGAAGGCCCCCTTAAAACATTCCGCGTCCCGCCACCTCCTCCTCGCCCCTCCCCCCATCAATTTGACGCATGGTTCGTATCATCCCTCTCTTGCCTCACCTCCGCCCTCAGAATGGCGGCCCCCACGTCTCACCCCTCCACAAGGTCTATGCCATGGTGGACCCCCCTACTAACCGCTCTCTGCAAAGAATACAACAAAGCCACGAGAAAGGCCAAACGTCTCCGGACATCCCAGGCAAGGGACACCGCCAGGCTATCCAGGAATGGGTATTTCAAAGCCATCAAACGGGCCAAGTCAACCTACTGGACCAATTTTCTCGCCAAGACCACTCCTAACAACATATAGACAGCCAAGAAACTTGTCTCCCCCCAACAAGCAACTCGCTTCCCCTCTCTCCCAAACGCACATGACCCCACTGCCATCAACGATGCCCTCCTCGCCCACTTGTTCCCGCTAAGAGCAGAACCCCCCCCCAGAGGTAGGCTCTCCCCCATACCCGACTCACCTCCCCTCACCCGGGAAGAAATCTCCTTGGCCTTGGTCAAATCCTCCCCCTCCTTGACCCCAGGCCCGGACGAAATCCCCTACTCAGTCTGGAAGAATATCCACAATCGTTGTCCCGACATCCTCCTGGATCTCCTCAATCCCCTCTTAACATACGACTACCATCCCCCATCACTTAAAGTGGCCAATGGAGTTGTTCTGGACAAACCTGGAAAGGCCTCCTACGACTCCCCGACCGCCTTCCGCATCATAGTGCTACTAAAAACCGTCTCCAAGATCCTGGAAAGAATCATGGCAGTCTGCCTCCTCTCCCTAGCCAGATCATCTAGTCTACTTCACCCTAATTAATGTGGATTGGTCCCTGGCCTGGGCAGTTTCGATGCCTGTACCACCCTGATGCACAAAGTCAAAACCCTCCAACGCACCCACCGGAAGGTGTCCTCCCTATTCCTCGACATCAAAGCCGGCTTCGACAATGTCGACGCACTTATCCTCCGCCAACGCCTACTTGACAAGAATACCCCCAAGTACATGGTCGACTGGGTCTCCTTCTGCCTTGCGGAACGCAAGTGTACGCTAATCTAGCAGGGCTCCCCCAGGACCCCAGGACCCCAGCACCCGTCACGGTTGGGACCCCACAAGGGTCTCCAATCTGCCCCCTACTCTTCCTAATTTATGTAGCGCCCCTCCACACCGACATAAAAGGAGGCCTTATACTCTCATACGTTGACGACTTTGTCCTCACAGTGTCCTCCCTCTCCTACTGGTCCAACGTGCGCTGCCTCCAAGACCTATTCTTATCCCTCTCCCAGCGGGCCGCCAGGTTGGGAGTCTCTTTCTCCATTCAAAAAACCGAACTCATCCATTGGCGCACCCCCAGTCAGAGGGGCACCACCAGATCCAACCATCCTGTTACCCTCAATGACCAGATCTTCCGCCCCTCCGAAGTAGTGAGGTGGCTCGGCTACTGGCTTTCCCCTCCCCTAAACTCCATCCACCACTTTGAGAGACGCCTAGCCCTAGCCAGCGCTGCCTTTGCCTTTTTAAAGAGGGTAGCCTCGCCTGGGGCTGGAGTCCGCCCGTTCCTTACACACTGCCTTGCTATGGGGCTCATCCTCCCAATCCTCACATACGGGCCTACCTTTTCGTCCCGAACACCTGCTCAACCAGCCGCATGAGCACCTTTTGGCACCATGTCCAAAGATGGACCACCAACTGCTTCTTTGCCATGCCCACCCCTATCTTAGCCAGGGAAGCCTGCCTCCCCCCACTAGGCCCGTACTGCAGGCACTTGAGACGCACCGCGGCCCTCACTATCTGCTGCTCACCCCCCTCCTTAAACACCCCTGCTGCCCGCCTTCCTCCCACATTTCCCTCACTGTCCGACTTCAGAGCCCCCAACACCTGCCGCCCCTTGGCTGCCAAAGCTGCTCCAATGTACCGACCCTCAACTGGAAAACCCCAGAACCCTCCCCCCCACGAGAAGACACCTCCCGATTGACGAACTCGCTCACATCGCCTTCCCCCTGGCACATGGATTCTCGCGCTTCCCTCAAATCACGAAAAATCTCCCTTCCCGCGACAGAAAACATCCCCCCACGACCCTTATGGCCCGAACCTACGCCATCCTCAAAGTGAGGTCCCGAGCTCTACTCCTACAAGACTTGGAAGAGTCCCTCCCGGCCCCACCCTACTACACATATTCCGTCTCCTTGACCCCCAACCCGTTCATGGGACTCGACAAATTTGCTGCGAGCCGCATTCACCAGATGCGTTCAGGCAAGAGCTACCTCCTGGCCCACCCCACCTGGCGCCACAATCCTGCCCGCCCATCCACCTGCCCACATTGTCAAGAAGCCCCTGAAACCTTCGAATATGCCGTCCTACACTGCCCGGCCAGAGCTGACGCCAGACACCGCTATCTAAGTACGGTCGATAGCCTCTCGCCCTAGAGCCCAATCTGGAACCTTCCCCCTGCCCTCTCTGCCCTCCGCCGCTTTATCCTAGACACTCAGACTGGGTTCCCGCCTAGCAACACCCTGCCCCCCCCTAGTCCCCATCCTACCCCCCCTGAACCCTGACCCACAGACACCCCCCCGCCCCGACCACCCTACAACCTACAGGTTGGCCGGTTATGTTCTCCTTGGTGGAATTTATCTTCTGTTTTGTAGAAGTTATGACTTGCGAAGCGTGTTGGATTTTCCCGATATTAGTTATGTTTTTGACAGATGAGGCCGCTGGTTTTTGGCTTCCCTACTTAGCTTTAACAGTGCATGGGAAATGGTTTCTTTTGTTATTTGTTTTTGCTTTATAGGTTTTGTTTTTTCCATAGCTACCGCTACATGAAGCTTTTTCTACCTTAAAACAATGAACACATGATATAAAAAAAGAAAAGAAAAAAAAGAAAAAAGGCCTCTTGATTGACACACATGAACCATCTCCTCTACACCTCCGGTGATTGAAATCTCAACACAACGAGAAATCATCGTCGTATCCATCCTTTTCTCCAACCCACTCTCAGTGAGCTGCACCCCCCCCCTATGATAGATTCGGATTTGGGCACCCGTTTATTAGGGCCTGTCCCATCCACCCTTTCACTTTTGTTTCACGTCTTCGCTTAGCATTTGCACGGTCGGCAACACCCTGGCGTCCATGTTACAGACGGCTGGGATCACGGTTCGCAGTAAGAGAAAACCTTTCACCAGGCTACGGTCAATTTCTCTACTCTCTTCGATTATGTTTCGCTCGAGGCTGCCTAGTCAGACACGTACACGTTTCCGATAGTTCCTACAATGCTAAGGTCTACCCCTCCTCTCCTCCGCTCGGTTCCGTCCCGTAGCTCGGTTACAGCCAAACCTCCTCCAATTACCTGGCATTCTTACTGCCACTTCCCCTGAGTTAACCCCTTCCCCGTAGTTCAGCTCGGCCACAGCCCTCGGTTACGCTCGGTCATCGTATTGCACTGCCTCCTTGGACGATGTCAGCGCCTTGGGTTATGGAGTAATTGTGATGGATTTGCTTGGTTTTAGTGATTACTGTCCCCCCGTTCTGTATGCTGTAGTTTTTGAGTGAATTTTCACGGTCGGGTTTCTGTTAGAGTACTCTGGGATATTAATGTGGTTTCTTTTGTTATTATGTCAAGGGGGAGTTTTCGGGTCCAGTTTTCCTGTTGTCTCCTGCTTGTGGTGTTGGTGATTTATTTCTGTTGTCTACATAGCCAATAGGGGTTTTTTGTCTTCGCAGCGAGATCGTGTGGTTGGTTCCACACCAGAGGGACTTGGGATGATGGTTTTTTCCGGTGGTCCAAGGAGAATTTCTTTTCACAGAGGGTTTTGCTTTACCATAGCTACCGCTGCAAGTAGTCGTTGTACCCTAGTAGTTGAAAAGAATCGCACATGATACAAAAAAACTGAAAAAGGCCTCCTGATTGACACGAACCATCTCCTCTGCACCACCGGTGATTCAAATCTCAACACCACGAGAAATCATCGTCAGTTTTCACTACCCGCACTCTGAGTGAGCTGCACCCCCCCCCCTATGATAGATTCAGACTTGGGCACCCATTTCTTAGGTCCCGTCCCATCCCCCTTTCTGCTTTTGTTTCGCGGCTTCGCTTAACATTCGCACAGTCGGCAACACCCTCACGTCCATGTTACAGATGGCTGGAATCACGGTTCGCAGTAAGAGAAAACTTTTCACCAGGCTACGGTTGATTTCTCTGCTCTCTTCGAATACATTTCGCTCGAGGCTGCCTAGTCAGACACGCACACGTTTCCGATAGTTCCTACGATACTTGGGTCTACCCCTCCTCTTCTCCTCCTGGTCTCGTCCCGTTGCTCGGTTACAGCTACACTTCCGCTCTTTGGCTGGTATCCTTCTACCACCTGGCCTTGTGCCCCCCGCGGGGTTCCACCGTTGCATCCTCGGTTACGCTCTATCGTGGTATTGCACTGCCTCCTCAGTTGATGTCAACCCCTTGGGCTCGAAGTAATGTTGGTCGCCAATCTTTTTCTAAGGTCACTTGAGGCCGCCCCTAGCTAGATGTATCCATTCTTTATAAGGCTTTCACTTAGTGGAGTTTCTGTCTTTCCCGAGTGTTTGGGTTTTCTTTTGTAAAACTTTCATTTGTTCAGGGGAGCTTTCTGAAGGGTTTTCTGTATCTTCCTGCTTGCTCGTTAGGAGTATTTTGCTACTTTTTTGTGGCTGAGATGTGCGGTTGGGCCCGTACCATAGGGTCTTGGGGGCATGGCTTTGATCCCATAAGGGGAGAGATGTGAGGTTTTCTGCTTGGCCATAGCTAACGCTTCATGTCTGGTTTTTCCTGGTAGTTGTAATGAATAAAATGCAAAACTGATATAAAATAAAAACAAAAAAAGAAATGGCCTCTTGATTGAGACACGAACCATCTCCTCTCCACACCCGGCGATTGAAATCTCAACACCACAAGAAATTATTGTCGGATCCATCCTTTTTCCAACTCACTCTCAGTGAGCTGCACTCCTCCCCTATGATGGACTCATACTTGGGCACTCATTTCCTAGGCCCTGTCTCATCCTCCTCTTCGCTTTTGTTTTGCTTTCTCGCTTAACATCTGCACGGTCGGTAATACGCTCACCTCTATGTTATATACTGCTAGGATCACGGTTTGCTGTAAGAGAAAACTTTTCATCAAGCTACGGTCGATTTCTCTACTCTCTTCGATTACGTTTCGCTCGAGGCTGCCTAGTCAGACACGCACACGTTTCCTATAGTTCCTAGGATACTTGGGTCTACCCCTTCTCTCCACCGCTTGGTTTTGTCCTGTGGCTCGGTTACAGCCAAATTTCCTCTTATTAGCTGGCATTCTTACTGCCAAACGGTACCACCAATCCCTGGCGGCGGGCTCGGCCACACACCTCGGTTAAGCTCAGTCATGGTATTGCACTGCCTTCATGGACGATGTCACCGCCTTGGGTTATGGAGTAATGTGATGGATTTGCTTGGTTTTAGCGTTTACTGTCCCCCCATTCTGTGTTCTGTAGTTTTAGGCTGAATTTTCACGGTCGGGTCTCTGTGAGAGCAATCGGGATATGAACGGAGTTTCTTTTGTACTTTGTTTTAAAGGGGGAGGAGTTTTCGAGTCCAGTTTTCCTGTTGTCTCCTGCCTGTCGTGTTGGTGATTTATTTCTGTTATCTACTTAGCCGATAGGGGTTTTTTGTCTTCGCGGCGGGATCGTGCGGTTGGTTCCACACCAGAGGGACTTGGGATGATAGTTTTTTCCGGTAGTCTGAGGAGGATTTCTTTGCACAGGGGGTTTTTTTTTACCATAGCTTACCGCTGCACGTAGCCATTGTACCCTGTAGTTGATAAATCAAAGCGCATGATACAAAAAAAAATAAAAATAAAAAAGGCCTTTTGATTGAAAGTTCTTCACGCAACCATCTAAGTTATTTTCCTACAATATACTTTTATCTCTACACTTTACACTACCTGGCCGAGACTATAGTGTCTCTCACGAGCTTAGCGATATATCGTACGAGACAGGAGTCTATATACTTAGCTGTCATTGTTTGTACAAGCTTAGGAAAGTGTGATCGCTATTGAGGATTGGAGTTACCTGCTGCAAGTATCGCCTGAAGGAAGAGGATTGTAACAAGTACGTTCTTCCCCACCCAAACTCCAATACTGGTGCAAGGCGAGAGCGCAAGCAGCATTGTCAACTCAGTGGAAACCCTCTTCCCCGGAGTAGAGCGTAGTATATTGGTACAAGACCTGATACGTCCTTTGAACATAACCAGAGATTCCTCACCTTCATAACACGAAAGATAAATTCTATTATTCTATGTCCTCATTCCTATTTTGCCCAATATTGACAAAGGTTGACCAGCCGTTCAGCATTCGACCATGTCTAGAAAATCAACTACAAGCCAATTCAGGCAGCCAGCCAACTCTCAGAGTAGGAAATCTGAGCAGACATAGACGTGAAGTTGTATCTGATAGCATACGATCAGAGAGATCGAGATCAGGAATACAACAAAACTAATCTAGTAACTCACTAAGTACACTACCGAATGGGCAGTCATCGCGTTTGCATCCTGTACCACCAAACACTATCCGAGCACTTGAAAGACCAGCAAAGCCTGCCCAGGGAAGGACTATTGAGAGCACAACGTATGCCAATATTGGGACGGAACATGAAGTACAAGTACTAATGAAAACAGCTTGGCTAAGCGATGATAGCAGTGATGAGTATTAAAAGTGCCTCAGATCTGATCAGACTGAATCAGACCCTGAGCCAGATGCAGAAGACAATGATATTCCAGAAGTTACTAGAGCTGGGCTGTGTCATCGGTCACAAACAGCAGATGGACAAATAATCGCGTATTGACTGTGCAAGTTTCAACTACCTCTAGATCACAGGAGGTAACACTCATTAGGCAGACGCCGACACCTCAAGGATGTATAATACCCGGTAGAGCATATACTCCACCAGTGCTCCCGTCAACTAGTGTAGAGCGACATTCTTCCCCACTGGCTACTCACAGTGCTGATAAGTTGGGAGTTAGAAGTTTGAGTCTACTAGTAGCTGGCGAATCAAGCATACCACACCATAAGTGTATCTGGCTAGATACTCTGTCACGGCGAAACACAGCGAAAGGAGCTGAGATGGCTATAGTATCACATGCCAAAGCTCTCATACTCAGGTATATTCTATTTGTTGACCCACTGTCAGGCCCAATTACTTTGACGTCTGAGGTGCACTGTACTTGGCTTGAGGCGATTGATTATATATCCAATGCAGGGAATATAGAAGCATCTGAGAATAGTAAAAGAATAGTAAGCGGAGATAGATACACAGGGATGAGGCCCTCCTGATATTGGGTATAGTACTAATTCTGAAAAAAGATACACAGTAGATACTCTGGGGTAAGATCCCAGTTTGTTTCCCATGTAAAATATAACATCAGAAAATTATACCACTTCCTGAAAGATCCCACGGCGATTGGACTACCTGCTAGAAAAGCATAAATTTATTTGCTCCCCAAACGGATATGAGGTTGGTGTGTGCTAGTTGGCAAGCCTTCTTCCAATAACTACTAAGTATTAAACTCCACCCAGAAATTGACCTTTCAATTAGCGGCGCCCCAGATTCCCCATGCCATATTGGTTAAGTACTTCAGAGGTATGAAAATGTGTTGCATTGTCGAACCAGAATTCCTTGAGTGTATCAATGATATTCTGATTTGCTTAATGTATGCAATTCTCTGTCATATCCTGCGAGTATAGCAGATGGGAGTATATAAGGAAACAGGGGATTTCAAGACTGATCCGGTAGGAGGTCAGCTGAACCTGAACCCACCTCGTGTTCCCCAGACACTAACATGATCCAAACCACTAAAGCCTTTTTTATCCAGCAATCTCAGATATGAGCAGATTACCCAGAGCATATACAGGCAATAGTTTTGGACAATATTCTTACCATCTGAGCAAAGATAGAAAAGGAGTACAGCATGCAACAAGATTGCTGTAAAGGGTATATCAACGATTGGACAGTAGTAGCTACCGAGTTGTAGAAGTAGCCATCTAGCTAGGTTATACGATAGCTAGCCCACTGAATTCCAACTTCCCACTGAATTTAAACTTCCAACAACCTACATGTTAGAAGACCAGTGGAGTAGCGGGATGGTCAAAACGATTCACTGGATACTAACTTGTCATTTGTACTCTGTTAGACGTCAGCTGCCCAGGTGCTCAGAGGTCTAGATTCTGGTCCACCTAGTCCAGATGGTTCACTCGAGGTAACTGGGGAACTATCGTTAGACAGGACTATGAGCTTATATTATCACGATGCCTCTCACTGAGCCTTGACAGAATAGAGCCAGCCCAAGAGAGGACAGGTCAGGGTGAATAGGATGATGAAGAAAAGGGGTATGATAGGAGCGTTGTTGAGGGTAATTAAGAAAATATGTATGTGTTGAGTATGTATTGAGTAGCTTAATATATTAATAGTATTTGTTTGACAGTTGATATGAGAACATAAAGCAAAATCTGGAGCAGAATCAGTGAAGGGTAGACGCCACAGAGGTGTCTGGATGATGTACTAGATAGGGTAAACATCACAGCATCATGTCGGAGAAACAGAGTAAGAGGCATCACAATATCACACAGGAGTGTCCAGATAGAATGGAAAAGGTATAGCTACAGCCAGGATGAACAGCACGTAGAGGGTGAAATCAGGAAAATGGAGCAACACCAGAGAGGATTTAGAGGTAGAGGCTGTCAGATGGAGATAACAGGATAAGAGAGATCAGGATCATAGAATCCTAATGTGAGGCGTGAGAACGGGCGAAGCCTAGTTGCCAAAGGTGGGGATCCTGATGTGAGGTGATGGAACGAGCGAAGCCTAGACACTGAAGATATATAACGGACTTCAAGACAGAAGAATCCAGAATTAGAGATGATTAGGATTGAGTTGTGGATAATTAGGTGTCACCCTGATACAGACTCAGAGATAAAAGATATTCATAGCGCAAGAGCAAAGCACTAAATACTGTCAGGAGGCAGAGGGTATAGGAGTCTGTGTCAGGATGGCATCTGGGTGCGGGACGTTAAGCAACGCAAAATCAGGATGCAATGTCGACCAGATGTTTCGTCCTGATTCGCAGTTGATGTCATGTGCGACTGGTGTGCCAGATGCACAGGGCACGCCGAGCACAGAGTAATATTTTCGCTGATGTCAGGGATGAATCCTATACCAGTATGTAGTTGACATTAAATCAAGTATGATGCAGGTATCAGGTTTGAGATCTGTGAAGTGGTGATGGGAGAGTCTTTGGAGTTAGACTGGTGTTGTGAAAATTCAGGGTTGAGTATGATGTGAGCAAAGTGCGGAGTCACGTTACGTCAAAGAATAAGTGCCTAAGTGCCTGAGTGCTGAGAAACCACAATACTAGAGAGTGTCCTAGATATCACTCTCTTTTAGAGCGGAGTGAAATGGCATTTTTGCTCTTTGAAAGATCATGTTTTGAAAATAGAATACCCTAGTGTCATTAGTGCAATATTAAGATTAACAGCATGGTGGCTTTCTCACTAAGCACCCATACTAACTCATTTCTCTTTGCCAAGAATAGCCTCTTTCTTAGTAGGAGGGAAGGCTGGAAAGCCATTCAGAAGGCGGGTATTGACCAGAGGGTATTCTGGAAGGAGATTGGATAAGTGGTAAATCTAGATATACTATAGTGTTGTGAATTGCTTCCAGAAGCATAGGAGATAACCTAGTATTACAACCTGCTTCCGGAAGAACTTTAGTGTGGCAACCCAACTCCAGATACCCCAAATACTCAAGATGCAAAAATCTCAGCTGCCCGCTTCTGGAAGCAATAGTGGTGCTTCTGACGTATTATCTATTTTTGCTGAGGTGTTATACTCATGTGAGTTGGTATATCTGCTTTTTTGCTTAATAGAGTTTGGATTTCTAGCTGGGCTTAAAGTGTTCAAGTTCTTTGTTTGGTTGATAGATTTCACACTATGGTTTTAGAGCTTGTCCTTACGGGTGCCCATTTGTAAAGATTATTGGTTTGTTATATTCAGGCCTGTTGTTTCTTCTGTAGTTTTAATCTATAGTACTGGGCTTTCACTTTCTACCATCTTGTTACAATCCTCTTCCCTTCGCGCGATACTTGCAGCAGGTAACCCCTATTCCGAATAGCGATCACACTTCTCTAAGTTCATACGAACAATGACAGCTGAGTGTATAGACTCCTGTCTTGTACGATATATCACAAAGCTTGTGAGAGACACTATAGTCTCGGCCCAATAGTGCAAAGTGTAAATATAAGAATATATTGTTAGGAAAATAACTTAGATAGTTGCATGAAGAACTCTCTACCAAGGAGGCCATTTTTTTTTTTCTTTTTTTTTTTTTTTTTATATCAGTTTTGCATTTTATTTGTTACAACTACCAGGAAAAACCAGACATGCAGCGTTAGCTATGGCCAAGCAGAAAACCTCGCATCTCTCCCCTCATGGAATCAAAGCCACGCCCCCAAGACCCTATAGTACGGGCCCAACCGCACATCTCACCCACAAAAAGTAGCAAAATACTCCTAGCGAGCAGGAAGACCCAGAAAACCCTTCGGGAAGCTCCCCTGAACAGACGAAAGTTTCACAAAAGAAAACCCAAACACTCGGGAAAGACAGAAACTCTACTAAGTGAAAACCTAATAAAGAATGGATACATCTAGCTAGGGGCGGCCTCAAGTGACCTTAGAAAAAGATTGGCGACTGACATTACTTCGAGCCCAAGGCGTTGACATCGACCGAGGAGGTAGTGCAATACTACGATAGAGCGTAACTGAGGATGCGACCGTGGAACGCCGCGGGGGGTACAAGGCCAGGTGGTAGAAGGATACCAGCCAAAGAGGGGAAGTGTAGCTCTAACCGAGCAACGGGACGAGACCAGGAGGAGAAGAGGAGGGGTAGACCCAAGTATCGTAGGAACTATCGGAAACGTGTGCGTGTCTGACTAGGCAGCCTCGAGTGAAACGTAATCGAAGAGAGCAGAGAAATCAACCGTAGCCTGGTGAAAAGTTTTCTCTTACTGCAAACCGTGATCCCAACCGTCTGTAACAGGGACGCAAGTGTGTTGCTGACCGTGCGAATGTTAAGCGAAACTGCAAAACAAAAGCAGAAAGGAGGATGGGACGGGACCTAAGAAACGGGTGCCCAAGTCCGAATCTATCATGGGGGGGGTGCAGCTCACTCAGAGTGCAGGTATTGAAAAGTGACGATGATTTCTCGTAGTGTTGAGATTTCAATCGCCGGAGGTGTAGAGGAGATGGTTCGTATACTAAGGAGGCTGTAAGAGCTTCTCTTTTATACCCGTTCTTCCCACAACCCTAACCCTCGTGACTCATTCCTTCCCGTCACGCGATCCTATAACTCCTAGTAAGTCATAGCGTGAAATCCATCAGCTGACTTCTATAAGTCAATACGCAATAACCAACTAACAAATCAAAACACAATAAACAAATCATGTGCGCAACTCATGTCACATGCATAAAACCCATGACTCATAAATATGCGTCATGTGTGAACGTCATAATCATATGACCACAATCGTGAGTCATGTCAAAAACAATAAACCAATCATAACAAAGGAATAACTTGCTACCGCGTAGTCATGTGAAAGTACTAAACCCTAAAACTTACAAGTGTGAGTTATGAGAAATCCTATTCCGATAGTCACCATTTGTGACATTAGCTCCCTCTCCCCCTAGCATTGGTCCATAGTGCACAATGTCCTAAGTCCGTCACTCTGCTTCCCAAGTGTCTCGCCTTCCGTCGCATTCTCCGAACGATATCTTCGGAGTCTCTCCATCATTTGCATACAACTTCAAGGGTGAGGTTGCCAACCTCCAGCGCTCGTTGTTGTTCCAATATTTTTGCTTGTTGATTCTCGATCAACAATCTTTAGTTCTTGAGCCGTTTCCGAAGTTGGTCCCATTCGTCCAACAATTTTCTGATTTGCCGTCATAGGCTTTCAGGGTCCGGAACAGTCACTGTTTCTGATTTTTGGCCCCCCTCCTCAGTCAACCGTGTTCTCATAGTTACTCTTGCTTTTCTCGTTTTTTCGTCCTTCTTGTTCAGAGGTTCTCTTTTTCCATCTCTTTTTGGGTAGTATCCTGCCCTGATCTTCTCGTTTTTGTGTGTTCGGCAGTCGTTCCAATGACAGTCCTCCCAGGGTTTCTTGCCATATTCCTTGTTCAGCTGCCATCCGCTTCTCTTTGGTTCTTGTGGGTACCACCCTTGTCCTTGCTTTTCACTAAGGTGCACGAAGCACCTGTCATCGTAACATGCTGTCCATGATAGTCCATTGTCTTTTGCCATCTCGATAGCCTTTCTCTGTCTTTCATTTGGTTCTTCTTCAGTTAGTAGGTTATATCCTGGGCTAGTAGGCGGAAATGGCCCTGGGCTGAACTCGTTGTCTCCCCAGCCTTGGTCGGGCTTAAGTTCGACTTATTCTTGGCTTGCCTGGGTATTATTGGTGGAAGTGCTGGACTGCATATTATGCATTGTTGAAGTTTTCTGAGGGGTACCAGACTGTGTCATATTCTGGTGAATATCCTTTCCACTTGGCTCTGTATTGGAGCTTTCCCCGGTGGAGTTGAGAGTCGATAATTTCATTGAGTTCGTATTCTTGTTCGCCTTCAATTTCAATAGACGGAGGAGATTCTTAGATCACAGAGGGAAATCAGTTATCTTGTTAAGGTTCAAGGAGTGAGATATGGAATGTTTTGTGTATTGCCATAGAGGGTGGTAGGTCCAGCCTATAAGCGCTCTTGCCGACCTTTGCCAAGATCCTGAATGGTCCAATTTTCTTGTAATCCAGTTTCTTTGATAGTCTCATGGTCTTGATATTTTGTGGTAGCAAACACATTATTTCACCTGATTGTAAGTTCGGATCAGGTTTTCTGTGTTGATGATAGTATTCCTTTTGTTGTAGTTGTGCTGAGACCATTTCGCTTCGTAATAACTCATGTAGTTGAGTCATTTCTTCCGGTTTCTTCTGATTTCCCTGGATGAGATGGCCTATCATCTCATATTCAGGGTTAATTCCATAGTTGGCGAAGAATGGTGTATTCTTGATTGTTTCTTGATGCCTGTTATTGTATGCAAACTCTGCAAGTGGTAGATATCTGCACCAATCATCTTGTTGGTAATTGATATATGCTCATATGTATTGTTCCAATATTGCGTTCGTCCATTCTGTTTTTCCATCTATCTGAAGGTGGCACAGTGTGCTTAATCTTCATTCGATTCCGAGTTCTTCTGTCGTCTTCTTCCATAAGTCTGACGTGAATAGTGTTCCCCTGTCGGTGATAATGTCTCATAGTAGTTCGTATAGCCTGACTATTTCCCTCATAAACAGGTTTGCGAACTGCCGTGCGTCCAGATCCTTTTTGCAGGGAATGAAATGACTCATTTTGGTCAGGCGGTCGATGACGACTAATATCGTATCATATCCTTCTGATTTGCAGAGGTCTGTGATGAAATCCATTGCGATAGATTTCCAAGGTTTGTCTGGTGCTTTGCTTGATTATAGCAGACCATATGGTGCAAGTCGTATGACTTTTGTCCTTTGACATATGTTGCAGTTCTTGACATATCTTTTGATAGTTTCTCTTATCCTTGGCCTATAGTATCGCCTTCCAATAAGCTCAGTAGTTTTCGCCGTCCCTCTATGCCCTGCTTGTGGCTGGTTGTGGTGTTTGGAGATAAGAGTCGTTCTTATCCATTCATCCTCAGGGACCCATATTTTCCCTTGATACTATAGGTATCCATCCTTCCATTCACATAACCCTAATGCCACTCCTTTCAATCTCTTTTCTCCTGTTTTCAAAGCTCGTTTGATTGTTTGGATTCCTTCATCTATTTATGATACCTCTTGTATCAGTTCTTCGTCCTTGTTGTAGAACTCCATTAGTTCTATCTTCTCGATTGCCACCTCTTCCCAGTATTGCTCTTTTGGCAATAATATTCTTCTTGTTTCGATAGGTGTTTTTCTCTCAGGGTTTGTATATCTCCTGTTCTTGTCAGGGCTTCTGGTTTTCCCTCTTCTCTACCTGGTCGATATATGATTTTGAAGTTGTATTGACTCAGTTTCTGTACCCATCATACTTGTCTCTCGGTCAAGACCTTAGTGGTCATGAATATCATTAGGTTTTTGTGATCGGTAAAGACCGGAATACGATATCGGCTGCCTTTTGTATATCTCCTCCATTCTTTAAACACTTGTACCACAGCTTATAATTCCTTGTTGTGTACGTCATAGTTGAGTTGAGCATCCCTCATTCCTTTAAATCGATATGCCACTGGTCTCCATTTTCCATCTTCGCATTCTTGTGATAATATGCCCGAGTATACGTATTTTGAAGCGTCGGTTTAGATTTTGATAGGTCATCTCAGATTGAAGAGTACCAATACCAGAGTTGTGGTAAGTACTTTCTGAAGTTCATCGAAAGCTTTCTATTCTTCAGCTTCCCATTTCTATTTGCCGTCATATTTTTTTGCGTGTTCTGTCTTATACCAGTTTTGCTATCCTGCTGAATCCTGTGATGAACCGTCAGTAGAAGTTGCAATATCCTAGGAATCGTTGGATTTCTGTCTTCGTCTTTGGCGGTTGCCATTCCCATATTGCCTCAGTCTTAACTGTATCGACTTTGACCACTTCTTGGCTAATCACAAACCCTAGGTATTCTGTTTTCTTTTTGTTGAATTCGCATTTCGATAGTTTGACTTTCATCCCTGATGGTCAGAGAGCTTCCCGTATATTCTTGATGTCCTTTCGGTATTGTTCCAAGTCGTCCGAGTATATGAGGATGTCATCTAAGTATACTATACAACATATGTCAATGTATTGTAGTAGTACCCTTTTGATCCATTTTTGAAATGCTGCTGGTGCGTTGTAGCGTCCAAATGGTACTACTAGGTATTCGTAAGTTCCCAATTTGCTGCTGAAAGTTGGCTTATATTGGTCTCCTTTTCAGATTCTGATGTTGTGGTAGGTGTCCTTGATATCCAGTTTTGTGAAGTATTTAGCTCTACTCAGCTGATCCAATACTTCACCTATCAACGGTAATGGATATCAATCCTTTTTGGTGACTTTGTTAAGTCCCCTGTAGTCCACACAGAGTCTTAAGCTTCTGTCCTTTTTCTTGACGAACATGATTGGTGATGCCCTCTCAGCCTTCACTTCTCTTATCCATCCTCTTGCTTCATTTTGCTTGATGTATTTGTATAATTCCTGGATCTCATCGTAGCTGAGTGGATAAGTTTTCTTTTCTTTTCTGGTACTTTCTCTCCGGGATCTAGGTCGATACTCAGGTCGATTCCTTTTCGATGCAGTGGCAATGTTGTCTTCTCTCCTTTCTCGCACACATTGAGGTATTCATGATATTCCTTTGGTATTATTTCCTGGAGGGTCTGTTTCTCTTCCTCCTTCTTCTTCTGTTTTTCCTTGATGGCCAGTTCAGTACCAATGTTGATCTTTTCCAGGTAGATCTCGTTGTGAACCGGGTCCCATCTTAGGATACCCGTTGTCTCTCCTCTTCGGTAAAAACTTCTGAATACCTTGGCCAATATTTCGCTGATGCTGATTGGTTTTTTGTCCTTTTTGACATTTTCTGGTTCGTTTGTGCTTTTGAATCCTTTCGTTCCTCAATCCGTCTTTCTTAGTTCATGAACTTCCTGTAGTTTTTCTGTATTAATCTTTTCAATGATCAATTGTGTGATCCGATCGCCTTGTTCTACCTGAAACTGGTTGTTTCCTTGGTTGACAAAGACCACCTTGATTTCCCCAGTATAGTCCGCGTCTATTACCCCTACTTTGGTTGTGATTCTGTGCTTGACTGCTAAACCACTATGTGGAGCGATGTGCCCGTAGGTATTCTGAGGTAGCCCGATGGCTATTCCAGTTCAAACTGCTTTTTGTTCTCCTGCGAGTATACAGACTTGTTCTTTGGCATACAGGTCATGTCCTGCTGCCTCTTTCAATCCTTTCATAGGCATCCTAGCCTGAGGAGAAAATCTCTGAACCTGGACTGATTCATTCCTTTCAACCTGTACTTCCGAGTACTTGGTGAGGAGGTTTTCTTCCAGAGCTTCGTCTTCTGGTACTGCATATACAACTGGCGAACTGTTGAGACACCATGTCGTACATCATTTGCTGTTGAATGTGATCTTCTTCTACTCCCAATCGATCATGGGATTGTGTATTTGTAACCATGGCATTCCTAAGATGACCTCATGGTTCTGAAGATTTGCCACTTGAAAGGTTGCCAATTTCCTATAGCTGTTGATGTCCATCGGTACTTTCGCCAAATGGGTGACTGAACCCATAGCGCTTGGTTTCCCATCAGCGAGGTAAATTTCTCTTCTTTTCTTGGCCTTTATTTTCGTAATTCCATATTTCGTGTATATGCCTTCATTGATGAAGGCATCAGTGGCTCCTGAGTCGATAATTGCATTTATCGTAACTGATTCTTGTTTTCCATGTAGTTGTATCTTGATCATAATATGAGGGTTTTCCCATTCGAGTGATTCCGTATAGTTGAGTGCCGTGTAGTAGTTTTCCATGATGATGGGTTTTCGTTCTGGTCTGTCCATAGTACCATCTTTTACTGGAGACATTCGTTATTTCCCGACTGTTCGGAATCCTCCTTGACCTCAATTTCTTTGATGCGTAGTTTCGGCGCCCAAGGTCCCACCCTTCTCTAGAATTGTCCCCCCTTGGTTGTCGTGGTATAGTTCCTTCTGTCTCTGGGCCTGTCGTAATTTCGTACTTGATGTTCTGCCCCCGCATATTTTAGGCATAGCTTCTCACTTATTCTTCTTTTGAACTCATCAGGGTGTAGCCTTGGTTTTCACCTTGTCGCATCCAAGTCCATTGGATCTCCTTCCGAGGTGTTGTTGTTTGTTGGCCTGAATGTTCCATTTAAGTTTTGTGGAACGCTGGTCATCCTTTCTGTTGTGCCTTTCCTCTGTATGTGTTTGACTATGGCCAACTTGGTTTCCTTCTTGATTGCCCATTTGGCTAGTGTCTCCATGTTGATGAAATCGCCACTATCTGCTCCCCATGCTTCTTGGAGTGCTATGTTCATGCCCATAAGTAGACATTCCCCTACTGTATGATCGTCCAGGTCTGCTTCCGTCGCTGCCAGTCGGAATTTGTTCTAGTATTCCGTCATGGTTCGGTTTCCTTGTCGTAATTATTGTATCTTGAGCCTTGCTTCTCCCATAGCATCAATAGCCCGGAATTGGTTCTTGACTTCGGCCACAAATGCTTCCCATATCTCTCATTCATGAGAGATTCGTCCTTCAGCGTATAATGTCATCCATGCTCCTGCATCTCCTCTTAAGAGGCTTGAGGTGTAGAGGATCCTGTCGGTATAGTGGCCTTCTGTCCATCCCATGGCTGTGAAGTAAACTTTAAGCTATGCCAGCCATCCTCATAGTTTGGTTCGATCTCCTGTAAACGTCTCTGGTTCTTTAATCTTTGGTCTTCAGTTGCCTCCTATGAGATTTGCAATGATTTGTTGGAGCTGGTCCACATTGAGTTCCGGTACTTGAGTACTGGTATTCCCTGTGTCTGCTGTTTCTCCTTCTGTTGGGGTCACTGCTCCTGTTGCTAGCGACATCATGTTTCATCGGGTTCAGCCTGGTAGTGTAGTTGCTTCTGATCTGGCTGGGCATGCTGGTTCCGGTGTCTTTGGGCTAGTTGCCCTTGATTCTCCCTATATCTGGTCAAGTGCTGCACCTAATGCAGTAGTATCGAATGCCGCTACTTCGATGTTGTCTTCTTGTGGTGATTCCATTGTATCTGTTTCTGGTTAAGTGCTGCTTATATTGACACAACCAAATGTTACAAACCTCTTCCCTTTGTGTGATACTTACAGCAGGTAACCCCTATTCCAAATAGGGATCAAACTTCTCTAAGTTTGTACGAACAATGACAGCTGAGTATACAGACTCCTGTCTCGTAAGATATATCCCTAAGCTTGTGAGAGATACTATAGTCTCGGCCCAATAGTGCAAAGTGTAAAGATAAGAAAAATATTGTTAGGAAAATAACTTAGATGCTTGAGTGAAGAACTCTCTACCAAGGAGGCCCTTTTTTTTTTTCTTTTTTTTTTTCCTGTTTATATTTGTTTGCTAAGCCAGCAGCTAACTAGGTACAAAGTCACTCCAGCCTAAAATCGTCGATGTAGACAAAAAACCTCCAACTATAGTTCATCCCTCACCCCTCCCACTAAAACCATCTGACACTGCTCGACTAACCTAAACTACTTTGAATAGAACTAGAAAGCGAAAGCCCGGTACTACTAGTAAAAACTACAGGAGAAATAAAAGGCCTGAAAACATCAAACCAATAAACCTCCACAGACGTCAAGCCCAAAGAAAAGCCCCAAAACGATAGTGAGAAACCTATGAACTAAACAAAGAAAACTTCAAGCTCGTCTAGAAATCCCAACCCCATTGACAAAAGGGCGGATGAACCAACAAACACGAGCATACACGAGGGCCGTAGTGACCGTGGCATAAAGCCCAGCAGCGAGAGTCGAGGCCAAGACCAGAGAGAGATCCATATAACAAAGCCAGCGTGGCAGTAACGTGTGGCATCAGGAGCGAGACCCGGTGGTCACCGGAACCCGGACCAGAAGAGGTGCATGACCCCGCCACCTAGGAGGCAGGGCCAGAGGCAGGAGGCTGAAATCCCCTAAGAACAAGACAAACTCCCTGACTGGCACAAGGTAGTGCCAGATCCCAAGTCAAGACCATTATCAGGGTACAGAGCCAGGAGAGGAGAGCAGTAGGGTGCCAGCCAACGATCATAGTATAGCTGTAACCGAGCAACGGGACGAAAACCGGGAGGCGAGGAAGGAGAGGTAGACCCAACAACAAGAAGTACGAAGCAAAGGACCACCAAGGGATCACAATTTTTCGACAATGCGACTGTACCGGCCGTAGCGCTCAGGAGATAGTGCAATACCAGAGAACAGAGCCACTGGGGCCACTACTTCACCAATAGTATCACAAACGGTGATTAGCAGGAGAGGTTTTCACATGACTCATACTTATAAGTCATAAGGTTTTAGTATGTTACATGACTACGCAATAGCGTGTCATTCCTTTGTTATGATTGGTTTGTTGTTTTAACATGACTCACGATTGTGGTCATATGATTATGACTTTCGCACATGACTCATAGTTATGAGTCATGGGTTTCACGCATGTGACGCGAGTTGCGCACATGATAGGCTTATTGTGTTTTGATTGGTTAGTTGTTATTGCATAGTGACTCGTAGGAATCAGCTGATGGATTTCACACTATGACTCACTTATGAGTCATAGGGGCGCGTGATGCGAAGGATGAGTCATGAGTTGCGGGAAGAACGGTTATAAAAGAGAGCCCTGACGGCCTCTTGGTTGAGACACGAACCATCTCCTCTACACCTCCGGCGATTGAAATCTCAACACCACGAGAAATCATCGTCAGTTCCATCCTTTCTCCAACGCACTCTCAGTGAGCTGCACCCCCCCCCTATGATAGATTCGGACTTGGGCACCCGTTTCTTAGGGCCCGTCCCATCCACCCTTTCGCTTTTGTTTCGCGTCCTCGCTTGGCTTCCTCACAGTTGTTTGGTGTCCTCGCTTAGCATTTGCACGGTCGGCAACACCCTCGCGTCCATGTTACAGACGGCTGGGATCACGGTTCGCAGTAAGAGAAAACTTTTTCACCAGGCTACGGTCGATTTCTCTACTCTCTTCGATTACGTTTCGCTCGAGGCTGCCTAGTCAGACACGCACACGTTTCCGATAGTTCCTACGATACTTGGGTCTACCCCTCCTCTCCTCCGCTCGGTTCCGTCCCGTGGCTCTGTTACAGCCAAAAATCCGCTCATTAGCTGGCATTCTTACTGCCACTTCCCCTGGGTCACACCCCTCCCCCGTGGCTCGGCTCGGCCACAGCCCTCGGTTACGCTCGGTCATGGTATTGCACTGCCTCCTTGGACGATGTCAACGCCTTGGGTTACGGAGTAATGTGATGGATTTGCTTGGTTTTAGCGTTTCCTGTCCCCCCGTTCTGTGTTCTGTAGTTTTGGCTGAATTTTCACGGTCGGGTTTCTGTTAGAGTACTCTGGGATATTAATGTGGTTTCTTTTGTTATTATGTCAAGGGGGAGTTTTCGGGTCCGCTTTTCCTGTTGTCTCCTGCTTGTCGTGTCGGTGATTTGTTTCTGTTGTCTACTTAGCCGATAGGGGTATTTTTGTCTTCGCGGCGGGATCGTGCAGTTGGTTCCACACCAGAGGGACTTGGGATGATGGTTTTTTCCGGTGGGCCGAGGTGGATTTCGTAGGGGTTCTTTCCTTACCATAGCTAGCACTGCACGTAGCCTTTGTTCCCCGTAGTTGATAATACAAAGCGCATGATATAAAAAAAAAAAAAAAAAGGCCTCTTGGTTGAGACAAGCTTCTCGCCCTCTACCTTCCCCCCCCTACATTTCAAAACTCTTCTACAAACCCGTTTCGCTTCCGGGACACACGCCAGCACACCCCCGCCCCCCTCCGTCCCATGTCGGAAATACCTCCCATCCCCCAGGCAACCAAGAGCTGGCAGCCGCCATCTCGCGATCCTCCACACCTCGGAACACCCAAATCCCCCATCCCCTTCCCCAGTTCCCAGACCCTCTCCCCCCTTGCTTTCCTCGCGGAAATCTTTAGGCAGACGAGGGATGAGCTCGTCTCCCCCCCAACCTGGTCCCCGACCTCTCCGATTCCAGCCTGCAATCCATTACCCCCGGCGAGGGCTCTATCCTCTCCATCCTCTGCTCAACTGTCTCTGGCATTGTAGCCATCACCACTCAACTCGAGTCCATCACGAAACAAGTCGACGATCTTAGAAATGAGAACGGCGAGCTCCGCACCCAAATCCACGACCTTACCTCCCACATCACAAATGCCTCCGTAACCCCGGAAGACCTCACCCCGATCACCTCGGCCCTACGTGACCTGTCACATAGGGTTTCAGCCCCCACACCAGCCCCACCCACCCGTCCCCCGGCCCCGGCTAAAAACAATCAGCCCATCCAACCACCCTACCCCGTTGCCCCACAAGGCCCCACCACCCAGCAAAAATCCCGCACAGCCCCACCCCACCCCCCTCGCCCCCATCAACCCCGCAGACCACTGCCCCTACTACGACACAAGGCTGGGCAAAATGTTCGGTAACCCCGAGCTTTACGCAAAGGCCTTCCCCCACTCCTGGGAGGCGGAGCAATTCCGCGCCGGAGAATATGACCTGTCTGCTTTCACAGACGCCACCCTTCACCCGGATTACAAACCCAGAAACCAACCATCCTACGCCCAGGCGGCCGGTTCCGGCGGAAGAAGCGGGAAAAAGAAACCCAAGCAAGCCAAAGCAACAGAGGTTGCGAGTAACGAGGACAGAGCCTTAAGGGCTGCTGCCCCCCCCCTCCCCTTTGCCTCAAGACGGTTCTTTGCACCACGCTCGTCTCCTGCCCCTCATGCCCTCTCAAGACGTATCGCTCGCTCCCTCCCTGACATCGTCGCCAACACCCTCACTGACTCAAACTGCCTCCTCCCGAAAGGTTTTTTCGCCAAGGTCAATGACCGAGGCGCAGTCTCTCTCACTTGTACCGACCCACAGACACCCGCTTCTTCCTACTCCCCCTACTTCGAGGTACTTACAAGACGCCTCAACCAAGCCTTCCCAACAGGCGACAACCCCTGGCTCCCCTTCTGCCTCGCCCCGACCGCTATACAGCTGGTCATACACAGCATCCCCACCGATGAGATGCCCGAAGACGACGAGCAGCTTTACCCCCATCTCAAAGCATCTATTGGTTTCGCGAAAGCGGTCCAGATCCAGTCGGCCAGGTACCTTAACCCTGACCGAGCTACTCGAACCGCCAAAGAAGCGCTTTCGGTGGTTATCTCCGTTGACCCCGACGACGTTCCAACCCTCACCCCTTCCATCTTCCTCTACTCAGAACGCCGCAAGGTGGAAAAGGCTATCTCAGCCAACCGCTACACACAATGCTCCAACTGCTGCCGCTTCGGCCACGCCGCCGCCCGGTGCAAGCAAAAACACCCTTCCTGCCCCATTTGTTGCTTCATCATACCAAGGCCGCCCACAGATGCCAGAACCCCACCTGCCCCAAAGGGGGCAACGAAAGACCCGTGGCCGATTGCTGCCCCACCTCACCGCCCCACTGCGCCAACTGCGGCAATGACCACACTGCTTACGCCAAGGAATGCAAGTCCCGCCCTGTCCCCCCTGCCCGCCCCGTGCCCCCCCGGAGTCTGTCGGCTCCTCCGCATCCTCAGACAGTCAAGAGTCCATGGATTTGGAAGAAGATGGCGTGCCAGCACCCACTACTCCCCAGGCCCACCCAACCCCGATCCTGACCCTGCCACCCCCCGCCCCGTAACTGCCGTTCATGTGCCACCCACAGGCGCGACGGGCCCTGCTCCCTCAGGCCCCCCGCGCCCCCCGTAACTCCAATAAACCGTCGGGGTCGTCCCCGCCATGATTAACACCCAAACCTCCAACAGCACCAAGGGGCTGGCCCCCGCGCCTAACATCACGCTCATTCAACACAACAGCCTGGGAAGCTGGGATGTGTTTTTATCTTTATTTTCGTCATTTACAATACGCCATCCTCCGCAACTGGTCTTTTTGCAAGACCCTCCGTCCTCCAAAGGCTTTCTGCCCTCCTTCAATGGGTACAAGTCATTCGCCCCCCCTCGCCCCTCCCCAAGGTGGCCTGCTATGTCTCCACAGAATTTTTGAAATTTAACTCCGTACTCCCAGTGTTCACGCCGGATGTGAGCGACTGCATGCATATTGAATTTATACCCCCTCAGGCTGCTTCGGCACGAAATTCCTCGCTTTCTCCTAGCGAATATTTATTCACGCTCCAGATACCCACAACCCCACACGGTCAAACCAGACCAAATTTTTGTTCCCCTTAATATCCCCTACCTCGTAGTTGGAGACTTCAACATCCACAGCCCCCGCACCGACCCCCTCCGCCTCCCCTCTGCTCAGGAAGCCTCCACTGCCGACCCCTACTTCGACAGAGCCGATGATCTCAGCTTTACCTGCATCAACACACCAGGAGAATAACCCGGTACCCCCTTTCTGGTCCCCACAGACCTAGCGTCATAGACCTGGCCTTTGCCAACCCCGCCATGACCCCTTTCGTACACAATTGGAATACCTCATCCATACCCTCCACGGGATCGGACCACGTCCCCATCTCCATCTCCCTCCAGCCCCCTCCGGCATGCCCCTCCCCCCCAAGCCAAGTGGGACCTCTTGGATTGGACTATCCTAGAACCTACCCTCATGGCCTTCCGCGTCCCCCCACCCCCCACACCCCTCCCCCCAGCAGTTTGACTCCTGGTTCTCGGCCTCCCTGTCCTGCCTGACCTCAACTCTTAGAATGGCAGCCTCTACATCACGTCCCTCCGCGAAGTCTAAACCATGGTGGACCCCCCTCCTCACCGCCCTCCGAAAGGAATACAACAAAGCTACAAGAAAAGCAAAGAAACTCCAAAACACACAAGCAAGGGAACGGCAAGACTCTCCAGGAATGGCTACTTTAAAGCCATCAAACGCGCCAAATCAGCATACTGGGCCGATTTCCTCGCTAAAACCACCCCCAACAACATCTGGACCGCCAAGAAGCTTGTTACCCCCAGGCAGGCAGTACGTTTCCCCTCCCTCCCAGACGCCAACGACCCCACCTCTATCAACAACGCCCTCCTCGCCCACTTCTTCCCATCTCGGCCGGAACCCCCACCCAGGGGGAGACTCTCGCCCATGCCTGACGCAACCCCCCTCACTCGAGAAGAAATCTCCTCGGCCCTCGCCAAGTCCTCACCCTCCTCCGCCCCAGGACCGGACGATATACCCTACTCCGTTTGGAAACACATCCACAAACACTACCCTGACATCCTGCTAGATCTCCTAAACCCCCTACTGACGTATGGCTACCACCCCCCCTCGCTGAAAACCGCCAATGGCGTCGTCCTGGATAAACCAGGCAAAGCCTCTTACGATTCCCCAGCATCCTTCCGCATCATAGTTCTACTAAAAACCGTCTCCAAGATTCTAGAAAGGATCATGGCGGCCCGGCTCTTTTCGTTGGCCAAGTCATCTGGCCTGCTTCACCCCAACCAATGTGGGTCTGTGCCAGGTTTAGGCACCTTCGACGCCTGCACCACCCTGGTCCACGAAGTCAAAACCCTCCAACGTACCCACCGCAAGGTATCCTCCCTCTTCTCGACATCAAAGCCGGCTTCGATAACGTCGACGCCCTCACCCTTCGCAAGCGGCTCTTGGACAAAAACACTCCCAAATACATGGTCGACTGGGTCTCCTCTTTCCTGTCAGAACGAAAGTGCACACTAGTTTACCAAGGCTCCCCCAAGACCCCCTCCCCAGTCACAGTCGGAACCCCTCAAGGCTCCCCAATTTCTCCTCTACTGTTCCTCATATACGTGGCACCCCTCCATGCCGATATCAAGGGAGGCCTTATGCTTTCCTACGTCGACGACTTTTCGCTCACAGTTTCCTCCCCCTCCTACCGGTCCAACGTACGCCGGCTACAAAGTCTTTTCACATCCCTGTCCCAACGCGCCACAGCCTTGGGCGTGTCCTTCTCCATCCCAAAAACGGAACTCATCCATTGGCGTACGCCAAGCCAAAGAGGCTCCCTCAAATCCAACCACCCCGTCACCCTCAATGACCAGATCTTCCGCCCCTCCGAGGAGGTGAGGTGGCTCGGCTACTGGTTCTCCCCCGCCCTCACCTCCACCAATCACTTCGAGAGACGCTTGGCCCTGGCCAACGCTGTTTTTTCCTTCCTAAAAAGAGTCGCCTCCCCTGGAGGGGGAGTCCGCCCTTTCCTCACACACCGGCTCGCCATGGGACTCATCCTCCCAATCCTCACATACGGCGCGGACCTCTTTGTCCCAAACGCCCGCTCTACCACCCGCATGAGCTCCTTCTGGCACAGGGTTCAAAGATGGACCACCAATTGTTTCTTCGCCACCCCCATCCCGATACTGTCCAGGGAGGCTTGCCTCCCCCCCATAGGTCCCTACTGCAGGCATAAGAGACGCACCGCGGCTCTCAGGCTCTGCTGCTCACCCCCTACACTCAACCCCGCGGCAGCCAGGCTACCGCCCTCCTTCCCCTCCCTATCTAGTTTCAGGGCCCCCGACACCTGCCGGCCAATGACGGTCGGCCTCTCATCCGTTTATCTCCCCCTTAGCTGGAAAACTCCGGTCCCCTCCCCCCCCATGAGGAGACATCTCCCCATCGACGAACTCGCACATTTAGCCTTCCCCCTCGGTCACGGCTTCCCTCGTTTCCCCCAGATTGGGGGATCCACCCTCCCCCCGACAGAAGACATCCCACCCCCGACCCTCATGGCACGCACTTACGCCACTTTCAAAGAGAGGTCTCAGAAACTCTTACTCCAAGATTGGGAAGAATGCCTCCCGGCGCCCCCCTACTACGCGTATTCCGCCTCTACGTCCCCCCATCCGTTCATGGGGCTCGACAAATTCGCTGCCAGCCGCATACACCAAATGCGCGCCGGCAAAAGCTACCTGATGGCCCACCCAACCTGGCGCGACGACCCAGACCGCCCAACCACCTGCCCCCGGTGTCAAGAAGCCCCAGAAACCTTCGAACACGCCATCCTACGCTGCCCGGCCAGGGCTGAAGCCAGACACTGCCACCTAAGTGCGGTTGAAAGCCTCTCGCCCGAGAGCCCAATTTGGAACCACCCCCCCTCCCTCTCAGCCCTTCGGCGCTTCATCCTGGACACCCGCACCGGGTTCCCTCCCGGTGACCCCCCCCCCTCGAAGAATAACCGCTCCCAACACCCCCCGCACAGTTTAATTCCTCCCTCATCGCCCCCCACCCTATGACCTGCATGTTGCGTTTGTAAAATTTCCTTAAAAAGGTTGCGAAGCGCGAAGTATGTTGGATTTTTCCTATATTTTTATGTTTTTGACAGACGAGGCCGATGGTTTGTGGCTTCACTACTTAGTACTATCAGGGCGTGGGAAATGGTTTCTTTTGTTATAGGTTTTTTTGCTTTATAGGTTTTGTTTTTTCCATAGCCACCGCTACATGAAGCTTTTTGTACCTTAAAACAATGAACGCATGATATAAAAAAAAAAAAAAAACAGGCCTCTTGGTTGAGACACGAACCATCTCCTCTACACCTCCGGCGATTGAAATCTCAACACCACGAGAAATCATCGTCAACATCGACCACCCGCACTCTTAGTGAGCTGCAACTCCCGACGATAGATTCGGACTTGGGCACCCGTTTCTTAGGGCCTGTCCCAACACCCTCTCAGTTTTTGTTTCGCGTCTTCTCCTGGCTTCCTCAAAGTTGCCTCGTGGCCTCGCTTAGCATCTACACGGTCGGCAACCCCTCGTCATACCTGCGTTTCGTCGTTTAGCTTCGGGCGATCTGTGAAGTAGTGGCACTGGTGGCCTTGCTTTCTGGTATTGCACTCCCAGCTAAACGCTTCGGTCGGTACGGTCGCATCGCGAAAAATCGTGACCCCTTGGTGGTCCTCGTCTCCCGCGTCACTGTCCTGGGTTTACCCCTCCTCTCCTCCTCTCGGTTTCGTCCCGTGGCTCGGTTACAGCCAAACACCCCTCCGCTCGCCGTCGACCTATCTTTGGGCCGTCACACCACCCCCCCTCACGCTCGGTGGCTCGCGCCCCCGGCACCACTCACGCCACTCGTGCCTTTGACTCGTGGACTCCCTCGACTCTCCCGCCACACGTTTGCCATCAGCCCCGACTGCCTGGCCTATATGGCCCTGGTACTATTACCCTCGAGCACGGCTACGGACCTTTGGTTTTCTCCTTGCTATCGGCAAACGCTCTCGTAGCGTATGGGCTTTCTCTCGGTTTGATTTCCTACGGGTTTTGGTATTTTTGGTTTTCTCACTGTTGGGTTGTTTCTTGGGTTTTTGGTAGATGTTTTCGGTGCTTGTGGTGCTTCATATATATACTTGGTTGCTGTATTCAGCTCCCGGGCGCTTGGTGCGGGTTTTAGACCAGGGGTTTTCGCCCCACGGTTTCCACCGCCTCGACGAAGAGCTGGACTGTAGTTGGAGGTTTGTTGCGGCCGTACCCACTACAGGTGTATGCTATTTTTGTACCTAGAACAAAATTTAAAATATGATAAAAAAAAAAAAGAAAAAAAGGCCTCTTGGTTTAGACACGAACCTTCTCCTCTACACCTCCGGCGATTGAAATCTCAACACCACGAGAAACTATCATCAGATCCATCCTTTCTCCAACGCACTCTTAGTGAGCTGCACCCCCCCCCTATGATAGATTCGGACTTGGGCACCCGTTTCTTAGGGCCTGTCCCATCCCCCTCTTCGCTTTCGTTTCGCGTTCTCGCTTAACGCTCGCACGGTCGGCAACACCCTCGCGTCTATGTTACAGACGGCTGGGATCATGGTTCGCAGTAAGGGAAAACTTTTCACCAGGCTACGGTCGATTTCTCTACTCTCTTCGTTTACGTTTCCCTCGAGGCTGCGTAGTCAGACACGCACACGTTTCCGATAGTTCCTACGATGCTTGGGTCTACCCCTCCTCTCCTCCGCTCGGTTTCGTCCCGTGGCTCGGTTACAGCCAAACATCCTCTCATTAGCTGGCATTCTTACTGCCGACGGGCACCACCCATCCCTGGCGGCGGGCTCGGTCGCACCCCTCAGTTACGCTCGGTCATGGTATTGCACTGCCTCCTTGGACGATGTCAACGCCTTGGGTTACGGAGTAATTGTGATGGATTTGCTTGGGTTTAGCGTTTACTATCCCCCCGTTCTGTGTTCTGTAGTCTTAGGCTAAAATTTCACGGTCGGGTTTCTGTTAGAGCACTTGGGATATAAACGGAGTTTCTTTTGTACTTTGTTTTAAGGGGGAGGAGTTTTCGGTTCCGGTTTTCCTGTCGTCTCCTGCCTGTCGTGTTGGTGATTTATTTCTGTTGTCTTTAGCCGATAGGGGTTTTTTGTCTTCGCGGCGGGATTTTGCGGTTGGTTCCATACCAGAGGGACTTGGGATGATGGTTTTTTCCGGTGGTCCGAGGTGGATTTCTTTACACAGGGGGTTTTTCCTTACCATAGCTCACCGCTGCACGTAGCCTTTGTACCCCGTAGTTGCTAAATCAAAGCGCATGATACAAAAAAAAAAAAGAAAAAAAAAAAGGCCTCTTGGTTTAGAGTTCTTCACGCAATCATCTAAGTTATTTCTCTTACAATATACTTTATCTTTACTCCCTACCTTACCCGACCGAGGACATAGTGTCTCTCACGAGCTTAGCGATATATCGTACGAGACAGGAGTCTGTATACTCAGCTGTCGTTGTTCATACGAATTCAGAGTAGTAGGATTACTATCAAGAAAGAGGTTACCTGCTGCAAGTATCGCCCGGAAGGAAGAGGATTGTAACAAATAGCCCGAAGCTGCGCTATGCTTAAGACGAGGCGAAGGGGTTGCCGACTGTGCAAATGCTAAGCGAGGTCAACAAAACAAATGTGGAGAAGGAGGGGGAAGAGCATGAAACCCCATAGACGAAGGCACCCAGATACCTAAGCCATCAGAAGGGAATCAGAGGGAGGAAGGAGGAGGCTGGAGCATCACCCTCCTAGGCAACAAAGGCCATCAGAAGAGGGGAGAGGGACACCAAAACCCACGATGATTTCTCTGGTATTGAGATTTCAATTGCCAGAGGTGTAGAGGAGATGGTTCGTGCTACCAAGGAGGCCCTTCTTTTTTTTTTTTTTTTTTTTTTCCCATTTATATTTGTTCATTAAGCCGGTAGCTAATTAGGTACAAAGTTGCGTCCAGCCTAAGATAGCCGATGTAGACCAAAAACCTCCAACTACAGTCCATCCCCCATCCCTCTCACTAAAACCATCTGACCCTGCCCGACTGACCTAAACTACTTTGGATAGAGGTAGAAAGCGAAAGCCCGGTACTACTGGTAAAAACTACGAGAGAAATAAGAGGCCCGAAAACATCGAACCAAAAACCTCCGCAGACGTCAACCCCAAGAAAAAGCCCCAAAGCGACAGTGAGAAACCTATGAACTAAACAAAGAAAAACTTCACGCCCGCCTAAAAATCCGAACCCCATTGACAAAGCGCGGATGAACCAACCCACAACGATCATAACATGAGGGCCATAGTGACCGGGGCATATAGCCCAGAAGCGAAGGTCGAGGCGAGGACCGGAGGGAGATCCATATAACTAAGCTAGCGCGGCGGAAACGTGTGGCGCAAGGAGCGAGACCCGTTGGCCACTGGAACCCGGACCAGAAAAAATGCATAGCCCACCCCACTGAGGGGCAGGGCCAGAGGCGAAAGGATGAAATCCCCTAGGAACAAGACAGAGTAAAGACCATCATAAGGGCACAGAGCCGGGAGAGGAAAGCAGTAGGGTGCCAGCCAAAGATTGTGGGATAGCTGTAACCAAGCAATGGGACCAAACCGGGCGGCGAAAAAGAAGGGGTAGACCCAACACTGAGAAGTACGAGGCAAAGGATCACCAAGGGATCACAATTGTTCGACAATGTGACCGTACCGACTGTAGCGCTCAGGAGATAGTGCAATACCAGAGAGTGGGGCAACCAGGGCCGCTACTTGACCAATAACCTGAAGCTGGGCTATGCCTAAGACGAGGCGAAGGGGTTGCCGACCGTGCAAATGCTAAGCGAGGGCAGCAAAGCAAGTGCGGAGAAAGAGGGGAGAGAGCATGAAACCCCGTATGCAAAGGCACCCAAATACCCAAGCCATCAGAAGGGAAACCGTTATGGGGGTAGCGTAATCGAAGAATGTTATCACGCTAAGGTTCTAATCGCTTTTAGGTGTTTGGAGATAATCGTCTAGGGAGACGAATGGTTTTAAGGTAAAGTAATCATGCGATAAAAGTTTAAAGTAGTAACGTGTATATATCGTTAAGGTCTCTTCTCCGTTGCTTGTTGTTTTGTATAAGCTGCGAAGACACCTCGATATTTATATTCCGCATCTGGGTGTTCGTGGGCTACATAGTCCTTTAAGCTAACTAAGTACCTCTTACTCTGTTCACCGATTTCAACAGAAGTGCGAACCCTTTCTGACCCTGAAACCTCCGCAC
>NESQ01000520.1:0-50061 GCA_003070745.1 Tuber borchii | reverse complement strand
AGAGATGATGGTTCGATAAAGGTAAAGTAATAAAATAGAAGTTCTCGAATCTTTTTACTTGTTAACTTGTTATATTGTTAAGGTCTCTTCTCCGTTGCTTGATTTTCTCAAACTCCGGGAAATAGACCTTACTACTTATACTAAAATCCCGGTACTTCCTGTTTCCTAACAATCATGTATCTTTCTAAGATTTCAGTTTCGTCAAAGGAAGTGCGAACCCTCTTTGACCCTGAATAATTGCCCCACTCGAACTTAGAGAACTCCCGACATCTATTTCATCTGAGGGTGTCCCCACTCCACCAGTAGATAGTCTTCGATCTCTTCGTCCTAATAGACTAAGTTCATATATGTGGTCGCAATGCCAACATACAAATAGTCCTCTATCGTGAACTATCGATTGATCAGTTCGAATAGCCTGATAATAACACATAATGCATAATATGCATATGCACCGGATAAGGAATAAAGTATTCTCACTTTATCTTTCCAATCAGTAATCAGCTTCATGGAATGTTAGTTCTTCCGGTATTCCGTGTAGTTAACATAGATGCCTCTAGTTGCTCCTACTATTGTGAGTTGAGGTTGGACGTATGCTCCTCCATTACGGTAGAGCAGCCTCTACTAATAATATTAGCGAGCTATTCTCGTGTGCGTAATACAAGCATCAAAGGAGGAGAGAGTGGAAAGGGACCCGTACTGGTTAGAGGACAGTATGTAACTGGTACAGGTTACTAGTTTGGTTTCGAGTATCATTTGATACTCTATATGTTTTATGTTTGGTTTTGAGTATCGTTTGATACTCTATATGTTTTATGTTTGGTTTTGAGTATCGTTTGATACTCTATATGTTTTATGTTTGGTTTTGAGTATTGTTTGATACTTTATATGTTTTATGTTTGGTTTCGAGTATCTTTTGATACTTTATATGTTTTATGTTTGGTTTCGAGTATCGTTTGATACTTTAAATGTTTTATGTTTTGTATCAGGATATCGATCTGATACCTGAGTTGTTTTATGTGATGTTTCAAGGCAACCATTTTGGAGCCTTATGGTTGTTTGATTACAAAGGATCAGGTAGCCTAACAAGTGGATTTAAGACCTTCTATTCTCCGGACTTAGAGGAGGCAGACTTCGACAGACAGAGTTTTCAATATACTTGGTTGAACAGTTACTTCTTCAGTTCACTTCGAGAATCTTTAGTATTTCAAGTTGGTCTACCAAACGCCTACTATTAGGAACTACTTAGTAGTTGCGAAATTGTAAGAAGTTTGTTACAACTACCTTGTCCAAGCCTCCGGTACTTAGTCTCGCTAGATAGCGCATTTTGCTATAGAACCAGTATCATTACCCTCATAGAATACGGCACAACCCCGTGGGGCCGTTACATTTTTTTAACTTCACCAAGTTATCAAGATTGAAGAACACCAGGAGCCTAGCGGGAGTACTCTGACCCCCAAGAAAGGACAACAACCACGGGCTAGAGACAAGAAAGGTCGATTCATCAAAGCACCATCGAAACAACAGTTCTTGATAGACCAACCTGGTAGACAACTAGCCAGAGATAGTGCCCAACAAACCCTATCGGACTCAGTGGAAGAACGTGCGAAGGAAGCAACAGTAACCCCTGGTGGGTTCCCAGTCTCTCCACTGAAAGAACCATCAAGCAGAGCCCCGGTAGTTACAACAGCGACAGGATCATCAAGCAGAACTCCAGCAGAGGTACCAGCAGACGATCCAAGCAGCTCAGATAGCAGTAGCGATTCGGACAGTATGTCACAACAAGGAGGGCCCAGTAACCATCCACCCGAACAGGCAGGTGAACCGGCAGTCCCCCCTAGACTTGGTATCAAAGTCCCGACACCAAAGAAGTTTACCGGAGATGGAGAAGACCTCCAACCAGAAGCGTTTGACCGATAGTACAAGTCCGTTCAACTCTATATGCGAATATATAAAGTACCCCAAGTGTCAGGTGGGTCCGGAAACTATTGGATACTCTACACTGAAGGACGAGCCCAAGAAGCAGTATTCCAAGCAGCAGAGTTATTCTGCGAAAATATTACTAGAGACCAGTTAGTACTCTACTTAAGGGAACGATTCCAATCATCCAAGGAGAAGGACGATAACTACAGGAAGTTCCACGATATTCGACAAGTCAAAGACGGACAAACCCAGAAGATTTTAATCACCTCGACAGAACTACTCATGTACAGATCACGATTACCTGAAGATACGGTCAGCGATTATGCTTTCATCCAACAATTCTTCAAGAGCATGCATCCCAAGCTTTGACAGGACGTTGAGACACAATACGGGGGTGATGAGGAAATCAATGCAGTAATCAGCCTGGCTGAGAGACTTGATGCTATAAATCATAGCACAGGATCCTACCAAAAAAACCACAGTGAGAAACTACCAAAAATTAGCAAGAAACAAGAACCTAAGAAATCATTCAACAAACCCAAACAACAAGGAATGAAGAAGAAGGGAGCCTGTTTTACTTGCAGTGGGGAAGGACATATGACAAGAGACTGCCCAAGTTCGAAAGATATGGACAAAGGCAAAAGTAAGGCAAAGGTTAAGAAGGAAGCGTCCTCCAACATGGTGGAACAGCAAGACCAGTTCGATGAAGTCTATATCAACTCGATGGAAATAGACAGCTACACTTCAGCCAAAGCCACCCGCCCAGTGGCAATCAAAGCACATCATACACTAGAAGGATCCATGTTCATCAATGGAAAGGAAGAAAGAGTGCTATTCGATACAGGAACAATTGGAGCAAATCTCATCAGTGCTACATTTGTCACTACCCACGGAATTCCATGCAACAGCATGGGAAAACCAACTAAGATCCACATGGCTATGAAAGGTTCACGATCCGAAAGTCACAAAGAATATGTTGTAGATATCACGGCAGGAGAGCTACAAACAAAGGACAACAAAATGATCGTTGGAAACCTAGCAAAATACGATGCCCTGATAGGCATGCCGTTCCTCCAACAATATCAGGCCACTATTGAGTTCGGTGGACTAGCAATTACATTTCCCAGGCAAAGAGTCAAGATCAACTGTACGCCCAGAAGCGGAAATATCCGCGCAGCTGTGATCAGCACTGAACACTTCATGGCTGAATACTCTGAGGTATTCCCAGAGAAGATTCCAGAAGGACTACCGCCACTAAGAAAGATAAACCACCATATTCGCCTGAAACCCGGGGAAGAACAGTGATACCAACACACCTACTCTATTCCAGAACAATGAATAACAGACCTAAAAGAATGGATAAGGGAAAAGGAAGATCAACAGATCATCGAACGAAAAGCGGTCCATGCGGCAGCACCGATATTCGCTCAAGAAAAGAAGGAGAAGATAAGGATGAGACCACTTGTCGATCTTACAGCAAGAAATGAAATCACAATCAAGGACGACGAAACAATCCCAAACCAGAAGATCATCCTAAACTCGCTAGCAAGGGCTAGATATAGGAGCAAGATTGACCTCAGTGATGTATACTTTCAGACAAGAATAGCACCAGAGGATGTGGATAAAAACGGTTTCAAATCACATTTTGGATGTTTCGTCAGCAAGGTTATACTTCAAGGAGACATGAATGCCCCAGGAACATTCATGCGTATAATCTCAGACCTATTTGCCGACTATATTGGATAATTTGTATGGGTGTATATTGACGATATTCTCATTTTCTCCGAAACAGAGGATGGCCACCTGAAATACATCACAATGGTATGCGACAAACTAAAAGAAGCTCAGTTTTACGCTAGTAGGAAGAAATCAGAATTCTTTGCGACCAGCATGGATGTGCTGGGCCACATCATTGACGATGAAGGGCTGAAACCAGCTCCGGAGAAGATAGCGAAAATCGAAGAATGGACCACCTCTCAAAACAAGAAACAACTCCAGGAGTTCCTTGGGACTGTTAACTATATCAGTCAATTTATTCCGCATATTGCCACCATTACGGCACCACTAACCGCACTTACCGGTAGTGAGGAATTTGTGTGGACACCCACCCATGACCAAGCTATGAATAATGTTAAGCGAGCTGTTTCACAATACGAGGTTATGAAACCACTGAATTATGAATCAACTACACCAATAGGGCTAATCACTGATGCATCCGATAGTGGGGTGGGAGCTTGGTTAGGACAAGGGGAATCAGCTGATACTGCAAGACCAGCAGCACTACACAGCAGAAAGTTCTCTAACGCTCAGATGAACTATGGTACTACAGACAAAGAGGCCCTAGCGATTGTGGATGCCCTGGCGGCTTTCCATTACCTTCTTGTAGGAAGCAAGTTTACGATTGTCACAGACCATCAACCCCTAATATACCTCAACACGAGCAAGACACCCACTAAGAAGGAACTTAGGTGGAGAGGATTTATTGGACAGTTCGACACTGAAATAATATACAGGCCAGGCCGATGGAACTATTTAGCTGAAGCTTTATCCCGACTATATGTGGATGATAAGAACTACCCCTATACTGCGAAAGACCCCACACAAGAAGATCCTGATAACGACAGACTTCCTCTCTCTGATAACATACCTGTTACCCTTCACAGCGAATATTTGACAGCCAATATGTCGCAATTCGAAAGCATACCTATCTCCTACGTCCATGACCACTCGGAATGCGGTAGCGAATGTGAGTTCACAGACTACAAGGAAAACGAACCAATAAACGATTGGGGAAATTACAGAAGTATCACTAGTGGACAAAGCGAGGAGGAACTACAACACTCAGCCCTGCATTGGACTTTTTGCGAGATTGATAAATGCCCAGATCACGAAGATATGAAGCCACCTATGAAAACCTACAGCGGATCACCTAAGAGTAGCCCCCCGGCTCTACCACCTAACACTTCCGACGAAGGAAGTAAGATAGATACAGAACCCGATCAAGACAGTATACAACATCCCAGGCCACGCGTGGACCTCTCTGGAATCAAGAGAAGACTACATGAAGCCCTCGGTTGCGAAACTAGAGGCATCCCTTGCGAAAGCCCCGACCGCCCAGTGCATCAGGCCAGACGATCCCCATCAACAAGACCCCTATATGGGGGAACACTTTCCCACCTAAACATTGTACCAGTCATCGAACCGCCGTGACTTCCCCATCATAACCGCCACCTATACAACGTATATGAGGAAGACGAGGAAGATAATGATGAGGTAACAAGACTAGAAAGGGTTACGGATGAAAGAGACATTACCCAAGCTGTGAACGACATGGAATCGATATAGAGAGAACAAATGATAAAGGGCTATAGAAACGATCCAATCTGAAAATTGGCCCAGGATTCCAGCCTCACCCATAAAGGTGGAAACATGGAGCATTACCGCGTATCCAACGGACTACTCTATGCCACTACTCGAGGAGGAGAACAGTGCCTCTATATACCTACGGGGCATGGAGTCAACGGGGAAACGTTAAGAGAATTGATGATGGGAGAAATCAATAGCAAAGGACACCATAGTACAGATCGAAACCTCCGGTATGCTACTGAGTATGTCTACTGGCCGGAGATGAGGAAGGATTTTAGGGACTATGTTCGGCAGTGCGAATTATGCCAGGCCAACAGAGAATGCAACACTCTACCTACCGGTGATGCACAAACCCTTCCATTCCATTCTGAGATATTTTCGAGCTATGCTATTGATTTCATGGGCCCATCCACTACTTTGAAGATGTACAATACGGTCCTGGTAGTTGTGGATAGAGCGGTGGGATTCTGCTGGCAGATCCCAACATCAACTAGTACTACTGCAGTACAAACTATGGAGCTACACTGGCATCATATTTTTACACCACATGGAGTACCCACTTTGATTGTCAGTGATGCTAACCCCCGTTTTACCCCCCAATTTTGGAAACAGCACCTCAAAACTATGGGAATCGAACATATTATGGCTACGTCAGGCCACCACCAGACCAATGGACAAGCTAAGCAAAAGATTAGGGAGCTCAAGACGGCTTTGAGAAATGTCACGAAAGCTCGCAAAATTAACTGGCTAACTGCCCTTCCGGAGTTGACAGCATATGGTAACGCTGGCTACTCCGAAACCCTTAACATGTCCCCATACAAAGCGGTGTATGGACGAGACTACCCACTCTTGGACACCTATCGAACCTACCCCTCGGTCGTCCCCGCCTCCGATGACTATTACAACAGACATCAGGAAGTCAGAAACGCGGCATACCAAGGACTAAAGCTGGCCAGGGTTAGGAGCACTAGGACTGCGAGGAAGAGGAGGAACCCCGAAAAACCAGTTGAGGTTGGAGGGGTGATTATGGTATATGGTGACCAGTTTGCGACAGAATCTGGCAGGTCCAGGAAGCTACAACCAAGATGGCGAGGACCTTTCACAGTGTTGGAATACGATGAGCATACCCAGAACTACACGGTTAGTATGGACTCTAGAATGTACCAACGACAGAAGGGAGTATTCCACTGTTCAATCATCAAACCTTACCACCGCAACAACGACGAACGATTTCCGGGCAGAGCCCATGCAAAGCCAACGCCCATTTTGATCAACAAAGAGCAAGAATGGGAAGTTGAAGCGATTCTTGATTACAGGGAAAGACACGGCAAAGCACAATTCTTGGTTAAGTAAAAGGGATACCCAACGAGTGAGAACAGCTGGGTGCCACTGGAAGGACTCGAGAACTCACAAGAGATGGTACAGGCATGGTGGACTGATAACATGCCAGGGGAGGAATTTCGTATTATTTTTTCGGGATATATTACAGTTTGTTTTTCTCCTGTTTGGGACGGTCACGAAAAATATTCGAGTGAGCCCCCGGTTGATAGAGGGTTCTGGGAACCCCATTTGGATACTGATTATGATAGTGAGGAATGATGTTTTCTTTGTTATGTGTTTGGAAATAAGGATTTTATTTTGTTTTCGGGGTATAACTGGTACAGGTTACTAGTTTGGTTTTGAGTATCGTTTGATACTCAATATGTTTTATGTTTGGTTTTGAGTATCGTTTGATACTCTATATGTTTTATATTTGATTTTGAGTATCTTTTGATACTCTATATGTTTTATGTTTGGTTTCGAGTATTATTTGATACTTTATATATTTTATGTTTGGTTTCGAGTATCGTTTGATACTTTAAATGTTTTATGTTTTGTATCAGGATATCGATCTGATACCTGAGTTGTTTTATGTGATGTTTCAAGGCTACCATTTTGGAGCCATATGGTTATTTGATTACAAAGGCTCAGGTACCCTAACAAGTGTATTTAAGACCTGCTATTCTCCGGACTTAGAGGAGGCAGACTTCGACAGACAGAGTTTTCAATATACTTGGTTGAACAGTTACTTCTTCAGTTCGCTTCGAGAATCTTTAGTATTTCAAGTTGGTCTACCAAACGCCTACTATTAGGAACTACTTAGTAGTTGCGATATAGTACGAAGTTTGTTACAACAACCTTTTCCAAGTCTCAGGTACTTAGTCTTGCTAGATAGCGCATTTTGCTATAGAGCCAGTATCGTTACACTCATAGAATACGGCACCACCCCGTTGGGCCTTTACAGAGTATGTCTTGGCCCCTTCCTCCTGCTAACAGGTAGGAGGCGACCACCATTTCCAGGATTTTAGATACTGTTTCAAGGAAGACGATCATTCTGAATGAAGTAGGTGAGTCTCCAGAGACCTTGTTAGGTTTGTCAAGGACAACCCTATTGGCTTTTGTGAGTGAGGCAGGATGATGGCCGAATAGAAGATGAGATGACAAAAGTGATATATGAAGGTGTGGAGCTGCACAATGAACAGCTTTCCAGACTGTGTAGAAGATAGGGTTAGGGCCAGAGGCTGAGAATGGGGAGTATTTTGCCACTGCCTTAGAGACCACCTCAGAGACAAGGGGTAGAGTGTCGTTAAAGGGGCTGAGAAGGCAAGAGAGAGTTGGAGAGGCTCTAAGATAGAAGAAGTGAGAGAGGAGAGAATCATTGATTTCGATGGGAGAGGAGGTGTTAGGGGTAGGCGATATCGTGTCTGCCTACCAGACTAGACCTGTATCTTCTATATGGAGATTATCCAAGAAGGCTCTTAGATATAATCCAAGTATAATTGGTAGGGTAATTTTGATGATAAAAAGTAAACTGTGATAATAATATTTTTCTAAACCCAAACTAGTGAAAGCAACAGAGGTTACGAGCAGCGAGGGCAAGTCCTCAGGGACCTCCGCCCCCCTCCCTTTTGCCTCAAGACGGTTCTACGCACCACACTCTAGCCCTGCCCTCTATGCCCTCTCAAGAGGTATGGCCCGCTCTCTTCCCGACATTGTCGCCGACACCCTTACCGACTCAAATTGCCTCCTCCCCAAAGGTTTCTTTGCTAAAGTCAACGACCGCGGCGCAGTCTCTCTCACCTGCACTGACCCACACACACCCACTTCCTCCTATGCTCCCAATTTCGAGGTACTCACCAGACGCCTCAACCAAGCCTTCCCAACAGGGGATAACTCCTGGCTCCTCTTCTGCCTTGCCCGGACTGCTATACAGCTTGTCATACACAGCATCTCTACCGATGTGATGCCCGAAGCCGACGAACAGCTCTTTCCCAATCTCAAAAAAGCTATTAGTTTCGCGAAAGCAATCTAGATCAAGTCGGCCAGGTAACTTAACCCTGACCAAGCTACTCGAACCCCTAAGGAAGTACTTTCGGTCCTTGTCTCCGTTGACCCCAGCGACATTCCAGCCCTCACCCCATCCATCTTCCTCTACTCTGACCGCCGCAAGGTGGAGAAAGCTATCTCCGCCAATCGCTACACCCAATGCACCCATTACTACCATTTCGGCCATGCCGCCGCCTGGTGCAAACAGAAACATCCTTCCTGCCCCCTGTGTGCGCTACATCACACCAAAGCTGCCCATAGATGCCAAAACCCCACATGCCCCAAGGGGGGCAACGACAAACCCGTCGCCAACTGCTGCACCACCTCCCCTCCCCACTACGCTAACCGTGGAGATGACCACACTGCCTACTACAAGGACTGCAAGGCCCGTCCTATCCCTTCCGGTTGACCGGTGCCCCCTCCGGAGTCAGTCAGCTCCTCTGCATCCTCGGAGAGTCAAGAGTCCATGGATGTGGAAGAAGATGGCGTCCCAGCACCCACTACTCCCCAGGGCCTTCCAGCCTTGAATCTCGACCCTGCCACCCCCCGTCCTTTAACTGCCATTCAGGCGCCTCCCGTAACTCCAGTTAACCGTCGGGGTCGTCCCGACCATGACTAACACCCAACCTTTGGACAGAACCAAGGGGCTGGTCCCCCCACCTACGATCACGCTCGTTTAACACAACAGCCTGGCAAGCCGGGATATGTTCCTCTCCTTATTCTTGTCATTTTCAGCACGTCACCCCCCGCAGTTGGTCTTTTTGCAAGACCCCCCTTCCTCCAAAGGCTTTTTACCCTCCTTTAACGGGTACAAGTCCTTCGCCCCCCCACGCCCCTCCCCAAGGTGCCGTGCTATATTTCCATTGAATTTTTAAAATTTTACACCATACTCCCAGGTTTCTCGCCGGATGCGAACGATTACATGCACATTGACATACACACCCCACTAGGCTCCTTTGGCAACAAGTATCTTCATTTCCGCCTGGCGAACATTTACTCTCGCTCCAGGTACTCACAACCCCACACGGTCAGACCTGATCAAATTTTTATCCCACTTAACGTCCCCTACCTAGTGGTGGGAGACTTCAATATCTATAGCCCTCGTACAGACCCCCTTCGCCTCCCCTCTTCTCAGGAAGCCTCCATAGCCGACCCCTACTTCGATAGAGCTGATGATCTCGGCTTTGCATGCATCAACTCACCTGGGGAGTATACCCATTACCCCCTCTCTGGCCCCCATAGGCCTAGCGTCATCGACCTAGCCTTTGCAAACTCCCTCATGATCCCCTTCGCCTACGATTGGAGCACCTCCTCTCTCCCCTGCACTGGCTCGGACCATGTCCCCATCTCCATCTCCCTCTTGTCCCCCCTCTGTCAAATCCCACCCCTCAAGGCCAAATGGGACGACTTGGACGGGACAGCCCAAAAGACTGGGTCAAGGCTTTCCGTGTCCCTGCACCTCCCCCCCACACTTCCCCCCAACAATTTGACTCCTGGTTCTCAGCATCTCGCTCCTGCCTCACCTCTACCCTCAGAATGGCGGCCCCAACATCACGCCCATCCACAAGGTCAAAGCCATGGTGGACCCCCCTCCTAACCGCCCTCCGAAAAGAATACAACAAAGCCACGAGAAAGGCCAAAAGCCTCCGGACAGCTCAGGCAAGAGACACAGCCAGGCTCTCCAGAAATGGGTACTTTAAAGCCATTAAACGTGCCAAGTCATCATACTGGGCTGACTTTCTTGCCAAAACCACCCCTAACAACATCTGGAGAGCCAAGAAGCTGGTGGCCCCAAGACAGGCAACCCACTTCGCCTCCCTTCCAAACGGAAACGACCCTACCGCCATCAATGATACCCTCCTAGCCCACTTCTTCCCTCCAAGAACGGAACCCCCCCAGGGGAAGGCTCGCCCCCATACACGACGCACCTACCCTCACCCGGGAAGAAATCTCCCTAGTCTTGGCCAAATCATTCCCCTCCTCGGCCCCAGGCCAGACGAAATCTGCTACTCTCTCTGGAAGAACGTCCACAAACGATGCCCCGACATCCTCCTATACCTCCTAAACCCCCTGTTAACCTATGGATACCACCCCCCTCGCTAAAAGTGGCCAACGGGGTCGTTCTGGACATTCCTGGAAAGGCCTGGGCCTCCTATGACTCCCCAGCCTCATTTCACATCATAGTGTGGCTAAAAACCATCTCCAAGATCCTGGAGAGAATTATGGCGTCCCGCCTCTTTTCCCTGGCCAAAACATCTGGCCTGCTCCATCCAAACCAATGTGGTTAGGTCCCAGGCCTAGGTAGTTTCGACGTCTGCACCACCCTAGTCCACGAAGTTAAAACCCTCCAACGCACCCACCGTATGGTGTCCTCCCTCTTCCTTGACATCAAGGGCGGTTTCAACAATGTCGACGCGCTCACCCTCCGAAAACGCCTCCTAGAAAAGAACACCCCCAAGTACATGGTCGACTGAGTCTCCTCCTTCTTAATGGAATGGAAGTGCACCCTGGTCTACCAGGGCTCCCCCAAGACCCCGGCTCCCGTCACTGTTGGGACCCCGCAAGGGTCCCCCATCTCCCCCCTGCTCTTCCTTATATACATGGCACCCCTCCACAATGACATCAAAGGGGGCCTTATGCTCTCGTAGGTCGACGACTTCGCCCTCACAGTCTCCTCCCCCTCCTATCGGTCTAAAGTGAGCCGTCTACAAAGCCTTTTTACATCGCTCTCCCAATGCGCTGCAGCTTTGGGCGTCTCCTTTTCTATCCCAAAAACGGAACTCCTCTATTGGCGTACCCCGAGCCAAAGGGGCACCACCAAATCCAACCATGCTGTTACCCTCAACGACCAGATCTTCCGCCCCTCCGAAGTAGTGAGATGGCTCGGCTACTGGTTTTCCCCTCCACTGAACTCCATCCACCACTTCGAGAGACGCCTGGCCCTAGCCAACGCTGCCTTTGCCTTTTTAAAAAGGGTCGCCTCACCCGGGGTGGGAGTCCGTCCGTTTCTCACATATCGCCTTGCCATGGGGCTCATCCTCCCAATACTCACATATGGGGCAGACCTACTCATCCCAAACACCCACTCAACTAGCCGCATGAACTCCTTTTGCCACAGAGTCCAGACATTGACCACCAATTGCTTCTTCGCCACCCCCATCCCAATACTCGCCAGGGAAGCCTGCCTCCCTCCTCTCGGCCCGTACTGCTGGCATAAGAGATGTACAGCGGCCCTTAGGCTCTGCTGTTCACCCCCCTCCTGTAACCCCGCAGCAGCTCGCCTCCCCCCTAAGTTTCCCTCCCTCTCCAACTTCAGGGCCCCTGACTCCTGCTGATCGCTAACGGCCGGCATGGCTCCGATATACCGCCCCCTCAACCGGAAAACCCCGGTGCCCTCCCCGCCTACAAGGAGACACCTGCCAATCGACGACCTCGCTCACATAGCCTTCCCACTCACGCACGGTTTCTCGCGGTTTCCCCAGATAGCAAAAACCCCCCTCCCCGCAACACAGGACACCCTGCCCCCGACTCTCATGGCCCGAACCTACGCCACCCTCAAGGAAAGGTCTCAGGCACTACTCCTGCGAGACTGGGAAGATTTCCTCCCAGCTCCACCCTATTACACACATCCAGCCTCCGCGACCCCCCACCCATTCATGGGACTCGACAAGTTCACCGCCAGTCGCATTCATCAAATGCGCTCTGGCAAGAGCTACCTCCTGGTCCATCCTACCTGGCCAGACGACCCTGCCCAACCAACCACTTGCCCTCGGTATCAAGAAGCTCCAGAAACCTTCAAATATGCCGTCCTACACTGCCCAGCCAGGGCTGAAGCCAGACACTGCCATCTAAGTGCGGTCGACAGCCTCTCACCCGAGAGCCCAATCTGGAACCATCCGCTCTCCCTCTCAGCCTTCCGGCGCTTCATCCTAGACACTCAAACGGGGTTTCCACCTAGTGACACCCCCCCCCCTTTAAAAAGCCCATCCTGCCCACCCAGCCTGCCCCGTAGTACATCCCCCCCCTGCCCCCCCACCCTACGACCTACAGTTCGCTAGTTGTTGGTTTCTTTTTTAAAGTTTACGGCTTGCGGAGTATGTTGGAATTTCCCTATATTAGTTATCTCTTTGACAGACGAGCCCGTTGGTTTTGGGCTTCTTAGTACTATCAGAGCGTGGGAAATGGTTTCTTTCGTTGTTTGTTATTTTGCTTTATAGGTTTTGTTTTTTCCATAGCCACCCCTACATGAAGCTTTTTGTACCTTAAAACAATGAACGCATGATATAAATAAAAAAATAAAAAATAATAATAATATTTTTCTAGAGTAATCTCTTTTTATATTGATCAGATCTCTTCTCCGGTACTTGATGATATTTGTAAAGCTAGGGAGGCACTTCGATATCAATATTCCATATCTGAGTGTTCGTGGGTAGCAAGTACTAATAATACTAACTACGTAGTTACTAACTAATTCCCTCCTGTCCAAAAAGTGTGAACACCTCCTGACCCTGACAACTCTGGTCCTTTCACTTTAATGTTATGAAGACGTATACTATTATATTACCGAAAGGATATGCCAGTACCGCTAGTAATAGGTCCGTGTAGAGTATAGGCTGTCCGACCAGCTAGCATAATAATATTCTTCACTGAACCATGTGAGAAGTGGCCAACTCCTAAGGTTGTCAGACCATTTAATGCTGCAAGTTCTCAGACTGCTTATGCATTAGGCTTCAGTATAACTCTTGCTTGAAATCGTCCCAATGGCTATTAACGCGCAATGCTTTTACCTTACTGACAGGTTCTGAGTAAGACCGTTGGTCTCCACCATGTCCATTTGGATCCCTTAACTCATATGAGAGATTTCGCCTACACGTCCGCTCTTCAGTTTCCCTCACACCTTTGACTTTGAGGGCCTATAACTTTATGCGATGTGAACTGATTTGCTCCGAACGAGTTGTATAGTTTTAACTAGATTGTCGTGTCATATATCCCGCAGAAAGTATTTGGTTGGAAGGACGGCCGCGCCGTATATAGTGTTATGGTGAGCGGTCCTTGGGGAGGAATTCCTGAGTGTGAGCCCTACTGCGACAAGTACCTCAAGGAACATAGTGCCCAAATGTCGGGGCCGCAAGGGTATGAGTAAAATACGGTCATCTATTTTTAGGGTCTATACACAGGGGTGTGTGTGCTTTGGAGCTCCGGATGCTGGAATCCCGTACTGCGTACATAGGGCTCCAATATCTCTAACAGGAGCTCCCTCCTCCAAGATTTCATCCTGAGCACCTCCTTTCAATATTCTTTTTCACAAGTACAAAATCCTTTCTTAACTTCCTTTATGAACTTGAAGTAGTAGGGTAAAAAGCCTCATGCGTTTGCTTGTTCACATGAGGAAAACCTTTCCTCTTTATTCAACCATAGCCGGTTCAGGCATTTTGGAGTTCAGCCTGTGAAAACTACCAACAATTTCCTGTGTATTGACCAACCCTGCCGGGGGTTCCCAAGTATTGTCATCCTCCGCCCATCTCTTCCATTTCACAAAGTAAGGGAGTTCCTTAAACGTCCTAGTCCGTCTTCTAACTTGTCTTGTATAGGTGATAACCTCACTCTTCAAGATTCTTTCTACCTCCTATTCGAGATCTTCTTCAATATCTTTGGGTATGCATGGTGGTTGTTCCCTTCCTTCTCGTACGGAGGGGTGATAAGGCTCCAATCGAGAGATAAGAAATATGGGGTGAATTTTCCAACGTGGTGAGATTTCTAGTTTCAACGCGCATTCTTCTTTTGTCTCCATCCCTGTGAACAGCCAATATAGTTTCGGACTGAGGTTTTTGGTTGGTCGCTTGGTTCAGATGTTTTTTGCTTTTAATATTACCAAGCCGCCTACTTTGATGTCCGGTTATTGTCTTGCTTTGTGGTCATAATACCCTGCCATGTCTTCTGGTGTTTGCTAGAGGGTAGCCTTTGCTCGTTGGTACGTTGTTTGCATCCGGTGTGCATAAAGACCTGCTGCAGGATTTCGATCTTCACATTCTTTCATCCACTCCGTTTGCGGATGGAAACCGTAATTGGCATAGAAAGTTGACATTCTATGTGTATTTGTTACGGAGTTGTTGTATGCATGTTCGGCCAACATTAGCAACTGATACTAATTATCTTGGTTGGAGTTAGTTAACGAAGTTGAGTAAGTATCCTTCCAAAGTTTGGTGGGTTCTCTCAGTCTGTCCGTCAGTTGGTGGATGGTATGCTGTCAACATTATTCACTTAATGTTTTATTACTGCCATAATGATTCCCAAAATTAGCTCGAGAATTTGGCATCCATGTCCAAAATAATTTGAGTTGGTAACCCGGGTAGTTTCCACACTTCCCAGAGGAATGTATCCACTACACCTTTTGCTATCACATTTTCTTTAAATTCTATAATGTGTGACATCTTTGTGAATCTATCCACTACTACCATAATCTGAGTGTGCCCTTATGATTTGGGTAGGTGAGTGATGATGTCTGTGGAGATTAATATCCATACTGCGAATGGGACTTGCAACGGTTGTAGTAAACCGTATTGTGCATGCCTTGGGGGTTTGTTGTTTAAGCACTCGTCGCAGGATCGTAGGTAGTTGTTAATCTAAGTCGTGAGTCCTTTCCAGTAGAAATTCCTAGTAAGAATCTCGATGGTTTTTTCTTGTCCGAAATGTCCAACTACATCTGAACCATGGTAACCTTTAGGGATAGTTGTTTGTAACTCTTCATTGTCTGGAAAGTATTGCCAGTTTTTGTAGTAGAGTAACCCTTGCATAGTTTGCCAATACTTCAGCGCTTCGTTCCCCCCAGCTTTTAGCCTTAACATCTCTTGTCTTCTTTCTGACCACTCTTCATCCTTGTCGCCTGCTGCCTCTATCTCCTATATGGATTCTGAATTGAATGCTCGTATTTCTACTTGTGAGATGATAGTGATTAATATTATCACATGTTCCTTCATCCGTCAGGGGTGTTTTCCTATATCTTCGCAGTCCAAGTATTCATTATCTTAGTATTTGCCTGGAGGAAACATACTATAGGCTTTAAGTCGATTGCTTCAATCGTCCATTTTGGTCATATATCCGTACTGCCGAATCATTTATCTCATCTTTCCATAGTGTTTAGATTTTCAACTTCCATCACATCGGAGGTGTTAATTCTTTCAACGATGATTTGCGTGATATAATCTCCAACTTGGATTCTGCAGTCCGCTTGGCTATGATTGACTAGGATGACTTTTATTTCTCTGTGTAGTCGGCATCAGTGACTCCTCCGTTGACTGCAATTCCTATATTGCTTGCCCACCCCCTTTGTGGTGCTATCCTTGCTTAGATTTCAAATGGTAGGCCTATCGCTATTCCTGTTTCTGCTATGTCTTGACCTTGTGCTGGGATTATAAATTCTTAATCATATAGAGGTCATGTCCAGCTGCTAAAAGAGATTCTTTGGTTGGTATCTTGGCTTCTGAGGAGAGTGGTTTAATTCTGATAGCATGTTTCATGGTTTGGTTTGATTCCAAAAGGTAATCTTTATCTGAGTCATCTTCATGTATCAGCGACACTTCGAAGTATTCCAGTTTCAAAATAGACTCTGTGCTATGCTTAGCTCCCTTCTCAGGACGGTACTCTGGCCGTCTGCTTAAAGCATGAGGTTTGCCTCCTCTAGCACCAGGCCGTTACACCATACTAAAGTTGTAATCTGCTAGTCTTTGTGCCCGCCGTATCTGCCTATTACTCAAGACCTAGGTTGTCAGAAGGTTTTGCAGATAGTGTGGTCGGTATATACGCTGATAGGTTTATCAGATCCAATGAGATAGTGTCTCCATTCCTTGAATGCTTCCAGTATTGCAAGTAATTCTTTATCATGAATCTTGTAGTTAGGTTCTGCAGGATTTTGTTTTCTTGAATAAAAGGTTACCGGATATAGCTGTTTTTCTTTGAATATGGATAAAATCCATCCGAGCGCAGCGTCGCTAGTCTCTGTTTCCACTACCGTTTCTCTTTCCAGGTAGAAGTGTTCCAATATTGGGGCTTTCACAAATCATTTTTTTAGTTCCTGAAAAGCTTTATCCTACTTAGACTGCAATAGAAATTTCTTTTATCTCCTTTTAGAGTCTCAGTAATTGGAGCACATATGTCGCAGAATCCTTTGATAAAATGTAGGTAGAAATATGTGAATCTCATGAATGTTTGACCTTCTTGAACTAACTTTGCTGGTTTCTAGTTCATAACAGATTCCACTTTTCGTTCGCTCATCATTACTCCTCGTATTGTAATGATGTAGCCTAAGAATTCAACAGATTGGACATGGAATACTAATTTCTTGATAGATATGCCTCAGTGATGTTTTCTTACTTTCTCTAGTACATTGGTAACCAATTCCTCATGTTCCTCAAGTGTCTTCGAGTAGATGAAGATATCATCCAAGTACACCACTACTTCGTGGTCGAGGTATTCTCTGAGAAAAATATTCATTATTCCCTTGAAGATTGCTGGTGCGTTTACCAGTCTGAAAGGCATAACATTATATTTGAAATGACCGTACCAAGTTCGAAATGCTGCTTTCCACTCTCTGCCTTCCTTAATTCTTAGTAGGATGGATCACTCTTTTAAGTTCATTTTGGTGAATATCGTGGCCCCTGCAACTTGATCTTTAAATTCTCCCATGAATGATAATGCGTATATGTTCAAGATTGTGAGTTTAGTGAGGTTCCCGTAGTCCACACATAAACGTAATTCGCCACTGGGTTTGGGAACAAAAACTATTGGTGCTTCCGCTGACTGTGTACAATCTTTCCTTCCTTAAGAATTCGCTTGAGGTACTTATCTAAGAGATCTAATTGAAACACAGACATGGGATAAATTGACCTCTATGGTTATTCAGCACCTGGTTTGAGGTCATTCATGTGGTCGAACTTTCCCGGTTTGGCTAGTTTTTCTGCTATCTTTATAAGGAACAGCTCCTTATACTTTTTGTATGGTTAAGGTAGTTCATCCAACAATATTAGATGTAGGTCTTCTACGCAGCAAAGTCTTCTGCAATAAGTTCTGTCATATTGTATCGTGGTTAGAAGTAGGTAATGTATGTTTGTTACCACACTCCCGTAGCTTCGACCACTGAGGTCTCCTCAGACAAACTAAAACATGAATATGTCGGTAACTGGGCAGCCCACTACTAGCAGTCTTTACCTTCTGCCGAAGAGTTCCCATAACCTCCGGCCTGCTTTGGTCTTGGCCAGCCCACCTATCCAATCTATCATCGCGGTAATGATAATCTCGGGCTGTACAGGTACCTAAAAGAGTAATATCCTGATAGCTGGTATCTTTCTCCTAATATCCAGCCTGACATTGTATTCGTTCAGCGGCGTAGTGACCATAAACGAATGTGCTCTGCTAGTCATGTCATTGATCATGGGTTTATCTTCTTCGGGGCTGCTCTCTGTGGTCCCTGTATTCTCAATCGCCATTGAGTTACACCTTTGCTTGGAGTCCTCTTGGACTGGTCGTACTATGAGAATACTTTTGCTCATAGTGCCATCCTACCTCTTTTACTTCATCTGGGTACCGGATATTCCTTTCCCCAGTTTGCTCCACTGTGTTCTCTTTTGCCTTCAGCGGTAGAGCCGAATCTATAGTGGTAGTCACGCATTATCATTGATTTCGATTTCACAGGGAGAGCATCCTCTGAGTACCTGAGTGCCATCGCCATCAGTTCCTTAACTGATCTAAGGATCCTCAATGTCCATGAAGTGCTATGCCAAAGGTCTTTCAATTTGGTTGACAAGGGGTGCTTCTTCATCTGAGCTCTCTCTTATTAGTATTCAGGTTTGGGGTTATCGCAATAGAGTTGTAGGGACAGTTTTCCATTACCGGAGGGTAGAGTGGGGGGTTCTTTCTCCAATGATTTTTTGTATCCAACCGTCAAGACTTATGCTTTCCTGCATTGGGCCCAGGTGTGGTTATTCATTCTACAGCAGGAGCATTGCCTATTCTTTTTTTATGCTTGTATAACTAGTTCCTTAATTTGGTTATGGACACTGGTCCAATCAGTGTAATCTGCCTTTCCATTGGCTGGAGCCGGCCCCTTTCCTTGCCTTTCCGCCTACGTTCCAGCCTTGTATCTCACTTTTTCCTCAGCTTAGTATATCTTCCGTACTTTCTTATGCTTTGTCGTAGCCTTTTCCTCTCTCTTACTTTTTTCTTCGGAGTTGCCTCATGGGCTATCGGTATAGTTATGTCACAAAGCGACCTGCTCCATAAAAGTCTCCTCTCGTCTGTTGACCTCTTGTACCGCTACTATCCAGTCGACGTGCGTGGTATACTCCTCCGTTAATAGTCGTAATAAAGCTTCCTGTTGAAGTAGTGGTTCTATCCTTTGTCTTCCTGTGATGCCACTCATACTAATGTGAGTAGTATGGTTATCTATTTCCAGGAGGTATCGATCGATAGTATTCTGGTACAGAAGCATTTCCATAGCTAGTAGGGCTCTCTCTCCCTTGTGAGATAGTAGCGTTCATTACGGAGGGGGGCAGGGCGGTTTTTGCCCTCAGAGGCCGCACTATTACACGCGGCCGGAGGGCGTATTTTCTGCCTTCTTCCCACCCTGCCCCCGCTTGGGGCCCAACACCACTCATTTCCTGAACGGGCCCCCGTTTTTCACCACTAAAGTTTTATGGGAGCCTGTTCGGGGCATGGGTGGGGTGAGTCCCTGGCCCCATATAATGGAGACAAAAGGCGAAAAATATGCCCGACCCCAGGCCAGTAAGCAGGCCGGGGCGGGGAATTTGGCTGGGGACACATCTTTTTTGTGGCCCCGGAGGCCCAGTATTGAACGCTATGAGATAGTGTAAACTGTATAATACACTCAGTGTGAAACATTTCCCAATTTTGATAATCTTTCACCTTCAAATGACCTAGCTCTCCTATTATTTTCAGCCGATAGGTGAGTGCCAAAGCTGAGACGTTATCGCCATCCAGTTTTCCAAGACCATATTTGATATGATCTTGATCGGAATTCCCCTGGTGGGGATTTTGATGAAAAGCAGTCCTCACATTGAAGCAACGAAGATTAGATGTTTTGGTCCTTCAGGTTTTGGAATTTTTGGGGACACTCTGCTTCCTATTTCCCAATCATTGCAATAGCTATACCTATTGCTTGTGCGAGAATCGCGGCCTGGGGATCGATAGGATTGCTTAGTTCAAGGCGCCATGAGAGTCCTCAACCTCATCCTTTTCAACCACTACAATGTCTATCGTCTGATCCATGGTCACTGAGATGAGGTTCTTTTCTTGGAAGAGGTTTTGGTGGTCCTTGGCCACTGTTACCATTATTGCCGGTATTGAACGTGTTGTCCGCTGGTTGTTTCCCTTTGTCTAATTGTTTCTATGCTTGCCGTTCCCTCATCCAACTTTACATTCTATCTGGGGGGCCTCACGTAGGGAGCTACAGGGGCCCATGATGCAGGTTGTGAAAGTACTGTGGATATCGGTATGAGCTCGAGGTTTCGTAGTATTCTCATAATCTCTGACATTTGAGCAGACTGATTAGTAGAGCTTAGTGTTGGTTACAGGGCCTACAGGGCCCTGAAAACTCCAGGCTCCTGGTCAAATTCACCACCCAGCCCCACCCAATGGCCTTCGGCAGGGCACCTTTTTTTTCATTACCCACCCCTGCCCCCATCCAGGTCCCTGCGTCGTTCAAGGCCCCGAACGGCCTCCAGTAGATCAAATTTCCCCGTCTGGGGCCCCGTATTTTCCGTAATTTCCCACTGAAGCCTTCATCTTTTTTGTATATTCCTGTCCACTTGTCCTCTGATATCCAAAAATATTCCCCGTTTCACTGCATACTCGTATGGAATCTCTTTTCACTATACTGAGAAGGCCCATCTTGATGTCCCGTCCCTATCTCTTATTTTTCTACTATTTAACGTGCTAAACCAGTTGTGCCACCCTTATGTCTACAATCATACATCTAGAATCATACTCCTAGCATTATATACTCAGAACCATCGCGCCAGATGATACGCTAAGGACCATAGGCTGAGAACGATTGCCCAGAATCATACGCCAGGAATTATTTGCCCGAGCCATACAGTGAGAATCATATATACCCCCAGAAGCATACACCAAGGACCATTACACAGCATCATATGCCCAGAATCATATGCCCAAACTTGTACTCCCAAAATCATACGCCCAAAATACTACACCCGTAATCATACGCCCATAATCATACGCCGATAATCATATGCTCGAAATCAGTGTGTAATTAGTTAGTAACTATGCAGAGTCAATCACCCTCTCAGCTTGAGGTAAGAGGTAATTTGGAAGCATCATTAGAGCTCTATGATATAGTATATTCATGCAAAGGCTACATGTGTGAAGTACAAGAGATCAAATACCCAGCCACCTTCAGGAGGGTCCTATATATAAAATGATAGAAAAGATTTAAAGAGAAGATAATGCTTGTTGAAAACAAGAGTTAATCAAGAAAAGGAAAGCAAAACATAATTCCTGGAGGTGCTTACGCCTCACTACCACTGCCTGCTAGTGCCTGGCTATGAGTCCTACTACGAGTAGTCCAATGGGATGTGGGTGACTGCTGAACTGGAGTGCTCGGGGGGTTACTCCTACCACCAGTTCTAGATAGCCCTCCTCCATCACCCTGAGAAACCATGCCTCCCGTACTACCCCTAGCAGCACTCCCAGCAGAACCCCTGACAGCACTTCCAGCAGCCCCTCCAGTAGCACCACCACCCTTATCGGCAGCAGGACTCCCAGCAGCACCTGCAGCCTTAGTACTTCCATTGTCTCCCACACTCCCTGGTGCGTCTGCTGTCCCATCACCGCCGCTACCACTGCTACCTCCTGCCACTGCTCTTGTATTCCCACCCTGGTTCCCCACAATACCAACCCTCCTAGGACCACTCGTACTGCTACTGCCATCAGCCCCACTAGCTCCTCCAGCTCCAGGAAATAAGCGAAGGTGCAAAGAAGGGCGAGGGTTGCCGTTGGAGCCGCAATCATCGCTATCCTTATCACCGCCACCACCCGGGGGTGGTGGAGGGGGAAGAGAAGGGGGAGGAGCACCCCGGTATTGAGGACAAGTTTGTGGCCCTGCACCAGCAGGAGGTGGTAGTGCTGGCCCGCCGCCATCCAGATTCTAATTGCCCCTAATCTCATCCAGCATAGCCTGGTCAGGCTTCCCAGCCATGACATTCATGACATCGTCAACAAGCCTTAGGTTCTAGACAATGAGGGTAAAGCGACCAGCATGTGCCGCACCCAATGCATTAGCCCTAAGTAATTAATTAGTACATTAGATGATTTGGTTAGAACAGAAATTCAACTTACCAGTCATTATTATAACTATGAACTCTTCTGCCGCTACCTGGAGGCATTCAACGGCAGATCTCTACCAGCGGAATTGCAGCTCAAGTGTCAAATCTGCCACGATTTCTTGATAAAGACGATAGAAGGGAGCTTTGATAATAAGGTATCCTCCATCCCAGCGGTACATTATAATTTCTGCCATTGCAACCCTGCCGGCAGGATACCTCGCCGGCTCCTGTACCCCATTAACAACTCTAGCGGCTCTCTTCCAACCAAGATGCCTAGTTGGCGGCCCCCAATTTCTGCCACCCTTTAGGCCCAAGACACTCTGATTTTCACGACAGGTAGGAGGCATTGAGGTGGTACTTTTTTTTTCTTTTTTATGTTTGTGTTTCTTTTTGGAGGGAAAAGTGAGTTTAGAGGAGGAAGAAGATTGGACGGAAGAGAGATTGTATTTGCTTCTGTGAGAATTTCTCAGAGAACGATAGGGGATGTGGGTTTGTGACTCTGCCTATGTGGATTTGTGTGTATGGGTATAGACCTATAGTTTCCCTAGTAGCTGAGTCATGATATTAGGAGTTGTTAAGAGGAAGGTAGGTATTGGGAGAGTGATGGATAGAGGGACATTTTATACTAATCAGAATAAGAAGAATGGGAATTTCATGACCCATATCTTTCAAGCCGCCAGCTGCCTCGTTTTATATCTCAACCCCCCTGTCGTTTAGGTATATATTAATTCATGATGTCTAGTCAATAGATACAAGATTTAGGTACTGCGTATGGGGGGTCAATATATATGTACACTTGAATTGTACAATGATTAAAGTCAAGTAAGGCTCTAACCTATAGTCTACTAAGACATACATTGTACAATCCCTCCCATATAGCAATTACTTGAGAGTTGTGTATGATATATTGTATATGTTCCAACATGTTATATCTTCCCGGTTCAGGTATCAAGTGTACAATTATACGGTAAAAAGTACATCCCCATCCATGTGTGAGGATACAAAACATAGAGTTCCCTTGAATAATATTTTTTCTATGATAGCAGAAGCAATCAGCAGAGGACTAGACCCAGAGAGCTATTCATACTTAGCAGTTGTTTACGAGTACTGCAGTTTCATGTGTTGTGGCGGGGCCTCAACACGTAACTCCTGATTTATTACGATGATATTTTCAAGAGGTTAACCTATGTCCACTTTTGCATAAAAGAGAGGGCAAACTAGCACCCATCTTTCTCATTACACTCCTATCTTCTCACTCAGAACACTCTCTCCAATACTATATTCAAGTCGTACTGTTTCCCGACCACCCATCATACTCTCTTCTTTCTCACCTTACTGAAGCACAAGACAGATACATTGTTCTTGTCCGGCTACTCTCCCGACACACTCCTCAATCTACCTACCACCTCTGTTCTAGTCCATATCGCAGTAGCGCATATAAGCTATCACTCAACTACTAATAGTAAGTTAGCTTGTATCTTCGAATTAGCCTTTTCTTTCATTTGCCCAACTATAACTCCAAATCATACGCCCAAAAATCATACGCCCAAATCATAAGCCCAATATCATATGCATAAAATCATACCCACAAAATCATACCCCCAAAATCATACCTACAACCTAATCTTGCTGAATAGAATACCCACTTCCCTAAGTAATACCTTCGGCTTATACGTGGAAACCTCTTCTGGTGGACGCTCATGGCCACTCTGTTAATCCTGAAATGATCTGTCACAATAAGAATAGTGCAAACCTCAGCCTTTTGGAAACTGCCTTTGAACGTGCGTGGGCAAATCACACAAATCGCTTGAAACAACGCCGTGATTTTGTGAGTGAATATGATGAGTACCAGGCGCTCGACGATGAGAAAAGCTGAGGTGGATCAGGAGATGATTGCTGAGTTGAACAAGATCCTGGAGCAGGAACGTGAGGCAATCTTAGCGGATTGGCGGCCATACTATCCAAATCAGTTTGATCAGGATGGCTCCCCTCTCGCCAATCTGCCAATCCCTATTGAAGTTGATTCCCTGCCCATTTCACCAGCCCCATTCGTGAATCCGTCACCAATCTTACCTCCTATGGCTCGAATGAAGAGCCTGCTTGACCGCGTGGTTAAGCGACCGAGAAGTTCATACATAGGGTCTACGCTGTCAGCAAACTCACCACCGAACACTCCACCTTCTCGTTCATCTACTTCCACCCACCCTCTTACCCTTTAGGGGCGAAGTCGTTCATTCAGTATGAATGGGGCCATGGGATCCCCGGTTGCGGCCGGTGGTGTACCCGCTGTGGGGTTGGCAAAAGCTGCGACATTTGACATCAGTCACACCAGAGACCCTATCTCGGGGTGCACTAGGTTCAAGATAAGATCGGGAAGGAGAAACCCGGGTACTAATCTTCCAGAAGAAAGTAAGTAATTTGTAAACCCTGTCTTGTCGGCTCAGAGATCCCCTTACTAATACTTAGACTTATTTTGCTCATACAAGTCCCTCGATGCCTACCGGCAGAGAAGACTGTACTTTTGAGTACCAGTTGACTGCCCAAGATATGGAAGCAGATTTGGATATGACAGTCTGAGAGGATGAGCTCGATGAAAAGGGTAGACCTTTGATTGACTAGGTGAAGCCTGTTGAATGACTTTTGCCTAACCCGGAGGTCTATGAGGAGTGGGAGGAGGATGAGGAGGATCAAGATGTAGATTTCATTAATCTATGTGAGTCTGATGAGGAGGATGGCAATGGTTCAGAGGATTCTGATAGGTTCTATGGTGAAGAGATGATCTATGAAGAAGGGGAGGAGGAGGAGGAGGAAACGGATGACGACGGTGACAATGCCAACAACAACGACTACCATGACGATAGGGAGCGAGAACGATCTTCTGACAGTCCCTGTAGGTCTGTGAATGGTGATGTCGATATGATAGGAGTAGGTGAAATCTCAGGCTTAAGTTTGGAAACGGCAAGCCGGGACTTGGATCGCTCTAATCTGCACTATCCACCCAGCGGCTTTACGGTAATGTCGCAGAAAAATTATTTCCGGGCTAGCACTCAAGAGATTGGAGAGAGGCTGCTTGGGCGGGCTATAACACCCAAGGATTTCTTCATCAGTCTAGAAGATCCACATGACAGTATCGAATACATTATCACCAAGAGAAAGCAGTTATTGGCTGGTAATGCCCATCTTAGCATTGATCTCAAGGCGGCTACTAGGGAAGACGCTGAGGAACAAGGAATTGACCTTAAAGAGATGGATAGAATTGATCATGAGATGGATAGGCAAGCTCTCCTCAACCAGTCTTGGCAGCAATTCCCTCGCACTATAAAAAAAGAGCCTGAGAATTAAGAGCCTTCACTTCCCCTATTTCTTTTGCCATCTTCTCTGGGTTTCCTTGCCTCTCTCGCCTAAGTTACTATATACCTTACTCTTCTCCGGGTTTCCTTTTCTCTCTCGCCTGAGTTCCTGTATGCCTTACTCTTGTTATCTTGGTCCACTTCCCTTACCCCACCCCAACCCCCTCATTTATCCTAATTATGATTTCTTTGCTTTAGGGGAATGGTTGACCCATATTCTGTTTCCCATGTCTAACAAGTACCAGGCTGCTTTCTCCTTATTGCTTTTTGGTCAGCATTTGATAGCTCTTTCTTCTACTTTTTTACTCTGGATTCCCAGAGCTGACACTGATTACGATTTAATTTCTTTTGTTATCATTTCCGGCTCCTAAACTAATTCCACTTTGTTTTGTACTTAGGCTCAATGAGCCGGATTCCTCTTTACGGATTAATTACATAGCGGTTTAGAAGTTAGAGTCAATTCCTCATACTAATAGTTAATTCCTGGGGATGGACTAAAATTATTGATAATGTGTATCTCGGGAGCTGCTACGGTCCAAATATATACGCCCAAGCCAGACATCCAGACCACACTTCAAACGACACGGTCAAAGCATTCGCCCAGACAATCCCCCCAAATCATACCCCCCAAATATACGCCCAAAACATACACCCAAAACATACGCCCAAAACATACACCCACACTATACGCCCAAACTATACACTCTATAATACTCAGAAGAGTAAAAGCTTTGATCCAGTGAACCCTGCCTGTAGCATCACTAACCCGAGTACGCTGATACCTCGCTTCCCCTGACCTCAACAACCTAGCACACTTCCTGTTCTATTGCCTCAAATCACCCACTCCACTACAAGATTATTTCGTATTAGTTCCTCCAGATAGCCGGATACGACCTCATGTTCATTGCCATAGCCTGAAAAATGTAGATTCAAGAAGCTATGTCTAAGCACAAAGACAGATTACATTTAATTGGAATTTAAACCCAAATATGTGAGAAAATAACTAAGTCTATTCTCCTAGAGAGTCTAATCTCGAGGGTTTACAGGATAGACTTCTATCTCAGAATGAGATTCAGAATCCACGATCTCACAATACACCAAACCCATAATAATACTACAACTTGTACTTCCACTACGGATCATTATCATTGAATGCACGGTTTCACAAATTAAATTTCTGCACCCACGGCAGCAAGAATCCCTTTGTATTCTGCATTATCACAGTTTAAGTATCCAGATACCATCTCTTTCCATTGTAGCTCCACATTCTCTAACTTGTCCTGGTGTATTTTGACTCCCAATCAATACATCTGACCTGAGACTGGAGTATGCCAGTGCATTCCAGCCTTCGCAAAGTCCATCATATCTTCCACAAACTTGTGTAAGCAAAGAGCTCAGATTATTGAGCATTTGACTTACAGAAGAAGCATATGAGCTTATGACTTCAGGAAAGTGAGTAGAGATAAGGATGTGAAAACAAGCAAGGTTGCAGGTCGCTATAGTTGTCTAGAGGGCTCTGGGGAAAGCCCTTCATCTCAAAGAAACAATGGTCAACTGGGACATTGGCCGCCGGAAGAAGACTAGGAAGTGGAATGATATCTGGCTCACTGTTGCCCAATACAGCAGCCTAAATGAACATATTGTTGATCGCGTTCATGATATAAATCAATAATGGATATCTAGAGAGGTAGAAAGATAATCCTAGTGCGTTACGGCAAAGAGGTTTGGTGATAGGAAAATCCCACAAAATGAATTTATCAAGGGCAGCCACTTATATATTAGGTGAATCTATAATATATTTGATTGAATACAATTGAATCACATATCCATACTGGAAATATTAAAAGGTCAGAATAAAGAAGCTTCCTTTAAGGATCTGAATGCGGAATTAAGCACCAGGTTATTTTGCCTTTTGCTACATGATGGCCTGTAATACACTGCTGAAAGACTTCTAAGCTAGATACCCGACCCTTGATCTCATATCCTAACTCCAATGCCTGGATGATAGCCCGTGATTCCCGAGTCCTTAGTTCCAACATGCCAGCAATCCGTCCCCCTCTAACCAATTTGACTGCCTTGCCACCATCATTTGCCCATTCCAATCCACAGAGCTTAAGTTTATACCGCTGTCCTATCCGTGGCGACCGGCAATTGGCCCAAGGCTTATCTATCTCACTATCAGTATGAATAGTACTGATAGATGGCATGTACCTGAGCCTTGACTCCAACAGAATCCAGAAAAGGCTTATAGAAGAAGAAGTCAGCCTTCATTCTGCCAAAGGAAATAGTCTAAAGGGTGATTAACTCAATAGGGCCAAATGTCCAGGTCTGAAAGTCCTCTATTGAAGCTTCTGCAATTGAGGTAGTTGCCATTACTTTAGTTGTAAATAGAGAAAAGATCAAAAGATAGATCGTACTAGGTATAGGTATGATATAGTATGACAGTCTTAGAAGGGTAGTTAGAAGAGAATAATTATATTGGATAATGCGTGACTTATATAAAAGGGATATAATGAGGAATCACCTTTCATCACTCGAAAAGGTATCAAGAGGTCAGGCTGCTATCTAGAATTCAGTTCCTACCCTTCAGTCAGCTTTCTGTCTTTCAAACAGCCTCGAGGAACATACCTACATGTTCGATTAGAAGATTTGTGGTTGCCATAGGGGTGAAGGCATTGTATGAGAGTACTCGATTAGTATTAGTCAACTCGGGTAAAGGTTCAGATTTGGATATACATCATCATAGCCCAACAGGATATACTGACCATATACTGAATTTGGAAAACCCTCATAGGCCCAGAGGCCTAAAGCACAACGGTGAATACTGTATATCACTATTCTCAATTTATATAGCTTGACTATAGCGCCGAGCTTGACTATAGCCACAATCCACCAGCATACGTACAAAAATTCATAGCACAAAAATTCATACGTACAAATTTTAATATACTCAATTAAAAAGTAGGGTGATTAATAGACTCTAAGATATATATGCAAGTAAAGATATTGAATCACAGAAGACAAGCTATCATGAGCTCTAGACATAGCAAATAGGCCAGCTTCTTACACCTTTCATTCATACACCCGGCTTCCTACAGGTAGTTTTTTGATAAAAAAGTATAAGTCCTGATATAAAGACCTCTATTATACAAAAAATGAATTTCATCTTCACTTAATGTCCTCAGAAGCAGAATCTTCAATGGCAGGCAGCCAGCTGAACTACTCTACCAACCCCGTAAGAAGCTGTACCTTCTGTCTATGATTTCACGAAAACTCCTGCACACGAAGAGTCTATATCCTTATCCCTATTCTCTGTTGAATCTAGTCGGTACGCAAGTGAAGGTCCAGTAACACCAACTCCAAGGCCGATAATTAGTGTGGGTCAAGTGCGCTTTTCAAGTACCACAAGACCTTTGCACACTGATTGAGTCTCGCTACCCCCTGGAAACCAAGATCATGCTCAGAATATACTTCATCCGGCAGCCAAACCCTCATCTTTGCTAACCACTGATACAAATCCATTTGAGATCTTTGAAAACCTTTATCTCTATACCGAAGAATATCATGAGAGTTGGATGGAGTAGTGGCAGGAGACACGAGGGTATATAGCATATACTGCGAAGTATACTGGAAAGAAGAAGATAAGACAGAACTGTGATCTTCGAGGAGCAGAGAAGTGGAAATGTTTTCAACAATGCGCAGACCGTTTAGGCAGTGGAATCGGCACACCTCGAGTGATGTGTATTATGTGCAGAAAGGTTCTAGCTCAGCCAAGCAGCACAGGCACAAGCTCGATACATGACCACAACAGATACTCAGCTTGTCAAAAATCTAGCAGCTTGCATGAATTTGATATTTGGGCTGGAAGTCCAGGCGGTACAGATGTTCTTATGCTATTGCAAAGAGGCACTAAAATGGGGAATAGGGGTAGAATTATTTATTGGGCAACATCTGCAGGATTTAAGCAACGCGATTTTTAAGAATACTTTCTGAAGGCTTTCGTTGCGACCAATGTCGTGTTTAATTGTTCAAACAACCTTGCCTTTCATCGGGCCTGCAAGTACCTTAGCCTCAGCTTTGAAATACCCTGCCCAACAACATTAACAAGACAAGTGAAAGGGCTTAGTATCTCAACAGTTGACAAAATTCGAGCAATCCTACCGACAGGGGGAATGATTTCTCTTGCTGCCGATACTTGGACTTCGCTGAGCAAACTTCCATTTCTAGCCATTGTAGCTTATTGGATATTGGATAGCTGGCAGATGGAAGAGATCCTGATTGGGTTTGAGGAAATAAAGGGGCCTCACACTGGGGCTAATATGGCGGGGATAATTAATGGGGTTCTAGCCAAATACAGGATTCAGGATAGAATTCTTAGTTTCACCAGAGATAGTGCTAGCAATTACTGAACACTCGCAGAAGCCTTAAACCATGCTTGGAGTTTATTATCAGTTGAATGGTCTCAATTCGAAAATCATATTCCCTGTATGGCTCATGTTATTCAGCTTATCCTCCGTGCCTTCATGAGTTCAATTAAGGTGAAATCGAGGGGTGGCCATATACCGTCTGGCTTTAAGGCAGATTATATTGAGAAGGTTACAAGATTAGATAATAGTTTTCACAAGACGGTTGAAAAGGGAATGTATTCAAGATCTCGTACTGTTAAATATATCTTTATATATTCTTGGGTTTCGACATGGAGACCAGCTTCAAGTATTAGCAGCGATGTTTTAAATCTTGTTATACATCTAAATTCATACCACTAAATACATACGCCCAAATTCATACACCCAAATTCATACGCCCACCTTTATACTCTCCATCATTCCGCCATAGGATACCACTAGTTAGGGAGAATACTAATAAAGTTATATGTACATTAGCATTGGAAAATGAGTATCGCGATTGGAGCTTCACCTCAACGATGTCAACATTTCATTGCAATAGAGGATAACAGGGTTAAGATTCCAACTACCCTCCTTTACATTGTCAAAACTAGATAGAACTACAGTCCAAACATGTTAGCCAGATCTGTACGGCTATGGTAATTCACAAAGGACTGGTTACAAACTTATCCTGAGTTTGCGCCTCTATTGCCAACCCTGGAGGAGTGGAGACAGGTTGAATACATCTTGGAAGTACATCAGCCCATAAATTTTTGGACGTTATGGATGGCAAAAACACAAGGAGTGACCATTCATCCTGTTTTTTAGGTATATCAGGATATCTTTGATCACTTGGAAATGAAAATTGCAAAGTTGGAACGAAAGCGGATGCAATAGAAGGTTGATATTTGTAAAAGTTAGCTTTAGACGAAATTAAAGGGGGCTGCTTACTATAGTAAGACACAAAGCCCTAAAGGTGTTTTGTTCAGCATTGGAACTTGTCTGAATCCGTAATGCAAACTTAATCTCTTTCGTGAATGGGATATGGATGATGTAGGTGGCGGGGCTGAGTATGAGAAGTCATATAAAAGGAGTTCATGGCGTATTATGATCTTTACTATGTGCCAACAAATGCCCAGGGTCGTGATACCCGAATTCAAGAGCGCGGTCTGAACAGCCGATTTAAACATCTTCACATATCGAGACAGAGAGTGATTACAGTGAGTGATGAACCTTCTTATATTGAAAGTGATTCTGAGGTTGAACCTCCCGATGTGGCCGCCGAGGATATTGTTTCCCTGTATGACGACAGCCCAGATGGAATTTTTTACCAGGCAAATATACTAGAGTGGTGGAAGGTTAATGCTGGGAGATACCAGAATTTATCTCGAATGGCAAGGGATATTCTCGAGGTCCAAGAATGTAGTATTGGAGTAGAGCCTGTGTTTAGCATGGCAAGAGATGTGATTTCCTATTGTCGCTTTCACCTGAAAGGTAGCACAATTTGAGCATGAATGCTGGTCAAATTCTACTAGCATGAAGAATTGCGGCGGGAGCTAGGTGGTCATGATAGTGAATGGGAGGCCGAAAAACTTAAAGAAATGGCAACAGTGGATGATTACTGTTCTTGGGCAGATAGGAAGGAGAGAAGTACCAAAACAGATAATGGTTGTATTTTCGATGATGGTGAGTCACACAAGAAGGACGCAGTATGGTCTTTCGTCAATCAGGAGAGCACGCCTGGATTTCGAAGAGAACCAAGACCTATGGTTCCTGAGCGTGGCTTGATTCAATCTCGATATGTGCGCCCTCCACCATCTTATAGTCAAAGTCAAGATGGTGATCCATTGACAGACTCTGAAGAATCTGGTGATGATGAATAAATTTGTGATAGTTCTGTTATAGTGTATGTTGCAGCAGATACAGAGGAAGAAGAACGATCAGCAGAGGAGGAGCCACAGATTTCAGGAGAAGAAATAAGTGATCTTGAAAGTAATCACTAACGAGATAACCTAGATGTTGGCCATATTGAAGGTTTAGCTGGTCATCAGGAAGAGCTTTGTTCCGAGGAAGTCGAACTGGGCCATACCAATTCACTTCCTGTTTTACGAGTAATCTAGAGAAAGGGCAAGAAAGATTTTAATGCCACCATTGGGGTTACTACCAGAAAGGGTACTTGAACTGGAGGGAGAAAAAAAGAAAAGGTCCCACTTGATCTAGTCTCATTTGATGAAAAGTAATTGTGAACTCAAAGACTGTTGCAGTAGGGAATTATGTGAACCTTCTTGCTTCAACTTAAGCTCTTTGGTAGAGAGTATATTAAATCATACACACAAAACCATATCCCCAGAAATATCATACGCCCAGAAATATCATATGTCCAGAAAATCATACACCCAGAAAAATCATATGCCCAGAAATTATACTCCCAGAAACATCATATGCCCGGAAACATCATATGCTTGAGAAACATAGCATAATACTCTGGTATTCTGCTTTTCCTAAAGGTTGCGAAAATCTCACTGGACAAAAGGTTGCAAAACCTTTTTTTCAGAGCTCTCTGTTTAATTAGCACTTGGCAAGGCACTAAATTTGAGAATTAACAGTATATTTGATCCTTCAGGGTGAAATTCTTAGCACAGTCCCCGGTAGATGTCGTATTGCACAATCAAACTCTGAAAAAACAGGTGGGAGAGTTGTGAGCTCCATTCGCAACATTTGGGCAAACCACAATAATGGGTCAGTAGATACAGGTAATGGTGTAAATGTTCAGCATACCATGAAGTGGTTGAAACATTGGGAAATACCATGATCGAAGAGCGCACGGCTATTGGCGAAAAAAGGTCTATTCCCCTTAGCCCTTTGGCCAAGCATGCCCAGATTTTTGGTTGGCAAAAAACACTGGAGGAGCTAACTGTCACTAGTAATTATTCTTTACCGCCCACAAATCTTGAGTAGCATCGTAGCCCCTATTTAATTCTTCATTACTCCCCTAGTTGTAATAATTCTTCATTCACCACTACTTTATTTCTTCAACCTTTGGTACCATGAGGAAACCATTGAACTGTAGTTCTTGCTTTGGACTGTAAAGAACAGAGTTGTAACTCATTCTTTCTCTCCTTCTATATACACAAAAATAGATTATCCTAAAGCTTCAATCCGCACTTCCCCTGGAAATCTCAAAGCTCCCCCCAATATAAAACAAGAAGGAAACAAAGCTTTCAAGCTACATAATCCCGCCACAGCCGATATCCTACCTGTGAACTTTACCCCTTCTCTCTATCGACAAGATGAACAAGTCCGAAATGGGCTATGCCACTAGAAGCTTCAAGAGCAATTACCCTCACAGTTAAAGCTATCAGTAAAGATGAAACAAGAAGCAGAAGCAGTACAGACGAATGGCCAGTCTACCTCTAGACATGTATTTGGAAGCAATTGTGGGTTTGTCATGAATAACTTGAATAAAATATTTAATTTACTAATTACATAGAATAAATTAATAGGCAAAATGGTAGAAGTATTTTTCCAGATTCACTCCTATGGAGAACGCGCTCCTCCAATATCGCGCAAGGCTACTCTCGAGGACACCCAAGCTTTAGGCTCTAATTTTGAGCAAATCGATATCCGTTATAAGAGATTCTATGTGGCTTTGGAGAAAACTACAAAAAGATCTTTGTTATGTTTGGTACCGGGCTGAAGTTAATTTACGGAGACAAGATCAGAGACTATGTGGAGAAGTCAATGAGTTGGAATATGGAGGAATATGCATCAGTGAATCCACCGGCAATTCCGAAGGACCCACGGCATAAAGACTACGAAGAATGGCTCCTTTCACATCCGCACCTCTGTTGGCCACCTTGGGCATGGGCTGGAGTCTATCACTGGGGAATTTGGATGGAGCAGGTACATGCCAAGCCTGGAAGTGTAAAAACCAAGGATACTAATGTGAAAGATCATATGAAGAAGGCACTCTTGCCTTTATTTAAGGCCACAAACCATCTCTCCTATTTTCCTTCCGATTGAAATCACTACTCCGGTGAAATCATCATGGGGAATCTTACCCTCTCCCCTTTTCTGATAGCCTCTTTGCCTAGGAGGGTGAAGCTACTACCCCCCTCTCCTCTCTCTGTTTCCTCTCTGATGGCACGAGTATTTGAGTGCCCTTGTCTATGGTGTCTCACGGTCGCGTTCCTCCGACCCCTTCTCCGCACTAGTTTTGCTGCCCTCGCTTAGCATTTGCACGGTCGGCAATCCCTCCCCCTCGCCATAAGCATAGCGTAGCTTCGGGTTATCGGTGAAGTAGTGGCCCTGGTGGCTGAGCTCTCTGATATTGCACTATGTCCTGAGCGCTTCGGTCGGTACGGTTGCATCGTCGAAAAGCTGTGATCCCTTAGTGGTCCTTTGCTTCGTGCTTCTTGGTTTTGGGTCTACCCCTCCTCTCTCCTCCATCAGTCTCGTCCAGTCGCTCTGTTACATCTACAACTCACTCTCTTTCTACCGGCCTCAGTCTCCTTATGATGGTCTAGACCTGGGATCTCACATAGCCGCGTGCGTGTGGGTGAAACTGTCTGGTTCCTAGGGTGTTCAGGCTACAGCCTCTGACCCGTCTTTAGTGGGTTATGCATTCCTCCACTCTGCTGTGTTTCCAGTGGCCCTTGGGTCTCGCTTCACTGGCCACATGTTTGCGCAGTGGCCGGCTCAGTTATATGGATCTGCCGCTGGTCCTCGCCTCGACTCTCGCTGCCGAGCTATATGCTCTGAACTCTACCTTCCTCGTGTGTGCTCGTGTGGGTTGGTACATCCGCCCTTTTGTCAATGGGGTTGGGATTTCTAGATTGAGCTTGAAGTTTTCTGGGTTAGTTTCATAGGTTTCTCACTGTCGTTCTAGGGCTTGTCTTTTGGAGTACATGTTTGTGGAGGTTATTGGTTCGTGGTATTCAGGCCTGCTGCTTCCTTTGTAGTTTCTACCCATAGTACCGGGCATTTGATTTCTACCATCATGTCAAAGTAGATTTGTTCGTCGGGCAGGGTCAGAGGGTTTTAGCATTGGGGGTACGGGATTCACTGTAGGTGGAGGTTTTTTGTCAACATCGGTGGTTTACGGCTGAAGAGACCCTGTACCTGATTAGCTGCCGGCTTAGCAAACAATAATAAACGAGATAAAAGAACAAGAAAGCTTTTATTTAAGGTCATGTGGGCGATAACAAGGGCTGAGAGAATTCTATTCACTGTCGTTGACCTAGAGTGTTTGCAAGAGTATCAGAGGCCACTAGGAAAGTGTTTGGATCATAGGATCTCTTTTGAGACTAATGAGCGGGAATGTTTTTACACTTCGGACATGTTTAGTGAATGTGTTTACAGAACATGTGGATAGTGGAGATTTGAAAAATAGTTGGGCATCAATGTGTTCCTTAGGCGAGTTTGAAGCTGGAGATTTTTGTATTACTGAGCTAAAGCGCAGGTTTGTTTATAAGGTAGACTCTATTAGCTTTCTGAAAAGTGAGCAGTACAAGCATTTTACTTTGAAATATATGGGGCACCAGTACTGTTTAGTGGCTACAGTTCATGAAGCTGTTAAGAAGTAGTTCCTGTATGGTAAAGCCTAAAAGTAGTTCATTCTTAATAGTATTCTAAAATAGCTTTAAGTTATAAAATAAATAACAACAAGTTTTAAAAGTACACATACCACCAATGTGCTAATTTTGATATTATCAATGTAATCCTTTCGCGATAGAAACAGCAGCCACCATCCTTCTACTATTCTATGATGAAATTTCCCCTCGGCCTTATTAGCAACTTAAAGTTTTAACTGAAATTCTTTAGGGCATGCGCGAAAAGGATACTTCTAATTATCCCGTAAGCCCTATACTCGAATTATTGGCCTCAAATAAGACGCCTAAAGCCATACACCCAAAACCATTAACAGAAAGACCATACACTCGGGATGATACCAGGAATCATACGCCCAGAATCATAAGCCAAGAATCATATGCCCAGAGCCATGCGCCTAGAGTCATAGGCTAAAAATCGTACCCTCACAATCGTATACTCAGAGAGTCATAAGCTCAGAATTATATGCTCAGAATTATATGCTCATAATAATAGTCTTGGAGAATCATGGAAATCATATCTCTGAGATCATAGGGTTAGAATTATAGACATAAAATGCATAGGAATAGAATTATATACTTCGAGTGGTACGCCCAAGTTATGTTAATAATACTAATACTAAATATAAAGTTCTGTATCCTTGGTTCATGATATATAATAGTATGATAGTCTGATCAGGATTCAATAATAGAATATATAGGGGTTTCGGGTAAGCATATTAGTAGATACATAATATCACTCGAGAAGAAAGATGGGGTCCATAGAGGGCAAAGGATAGAATAATAGATCGTGGCCCCGTCTAGTCAATCAACGGGGAAAGAAAAATCCCTACCCTGCCCTATGACTTGGGCAGGACTCCGCATAGGACAGGGCGGGGAGAATGGGCAAAATTTGCACCCCGGGCCAGAGTGAGGGATGGGCTATTGTGAAAAAAGTCAGCTCTGCCCCGCCCCGTAATGAACACTAACTCTAATCTTCGAGCAGAATTGATGTGGAAATACTTTCAATAATGTGCAGAGCGTTTAGGCCGATAATCCACACACCTCGAATTATGTGTATTATATGCAGAAAGGTTCTAGCTCATCCAAATTGTACATGTACAACCTCGATGCATGACCACAACAGATACTCAGCTTGTCAAACCTCTAGAAGGTTGCATGAATTTGATATTGGGGCTGGAAGTCCAGGCGGTACAGATGTTCATACGCTATAGCAAAGAGGCAGTAAAACAGGCAATCGGTGTAGAATTATTGATTTGGCAACACCTGCAGGATTAAACATCAGCAAAAAAACAGCCTGCCCCCTGTGCCTCATGGCGTTGAGTTTTACGTTTTGGCACAGGGTGAGTCCTATGATCACGATATTAAAAATCCCGTTAGTTTGACTAAAGAAGATGATATTAATTCTGTTTTCTACAAAATATGAGCGATTTTTATTAAGAACTGACGGACCTTTTACATACCGAAGTTGAGAAATTTGAGTTCATAATATTCAACTTTGTAATGTAAAATATCTATAAGACATTGATAAAAATAGCTCATATTTTGCTAAAATTAAGATTTGTATCGGATCGTTAGGGGACACAATCGGAAACATCATGATTAACCAGGGTCATTCGCGATTAGCCAAAACGTAAAACTCAACGACATGGCTCACCGTGGAGCACAAAAGACAGATTTTTTTTTTGCTGATAAATCAATGCGATTTCGAAGAATACTTTATCAGCAAAAAAAGAATCTGTCTTTTATGCTCCAGGGTGAGCCATGTCGTTGAGTTTTACGTTTTGGCTAATCACGAGTGACCCTGGTTAATCATAATGCTCCCAATTGTATCACCTAATGATCAGATACAAATCTTAATTTTAGCAAAACATGAGCTATTGTTATCAATATCTCATAGACATTTTATATTACAAAGTTGTATGTTATGAACTCAAATTTCTCAACTTCTGTATGTAAAGTGTCCTTGAGTTCTTAATAAAAATTGCTCATATTTTGCAGAAAAGAGAATTAATATTATCTTCTTTGGTTAAACTAACAGGATTTTTAATATCGCAATCATAGGACTCACAATGTGCCATAACGTAAAACTCAACGACATGAGGCACAGGGGGCAGGCTGTTTTTCGACTGATGTATCTGAAGGCTTTTCTTGCTACCAATCTCGCGTTGAATTGTTCAAACAACCTTGTCTTTCGTCACACCTTTAAGTACCTGCACCCAAGCATTGAAATACCCTGTCCAACAATATTAACAAGACATTTGAAAAGGCCTAGTATCTCAACAGTTGACAAAGGTCGAGCAAGCCTACCGAGAGAGGGCAAGATTTCTCTTGCCACCGATACCTGGATGTTACCGAACAAACTTCCATTTCTACCGATTGTAGCTTATTGGATATTGGATAGCTGGCAGATGGAAGAGATCCTGATTGGGTTTGAGGAAATAAAGGGGCCTCACACTGGGGCTAATATGGCAGGGATAATTAATGGGGTTCTAGCCAAATACGGGATTCAGGATAGAATTCTTAGTTTCACCACAGATAGTGCTAGCAATAATCGAATACTCACGGAAGCCTTAAACCATGCTTGGAGCTTACTATCAGTTAAATGGTCTCAATTCAAAAATCATATTCCCTGTATGGCTCATGTGATTCAGCTTATCCTCCGTGCCTTTATGAGTTCAATTAAGGTTAAATCGAGAGATGGCCATATACTGTCTGGCTTTAAGGCATATAAGATTGAGAAGGTTACAAGATGAGATATTGGTTTTCACAAGACGGTTGAAAAGGTAATGTGTTTAAGATCTCATACTGTTAAATATATCTTTATATATTCTTGGGTTTGGACATGGAGACCAGCTTCAAGTATTAGTAGCGATGTTTTTAGTCTTGACATATACCTAAATTCATATACCTAAATTCATACAACCAAATTCATACACCCAAATTTATATGCCTATCTTTATACTACTCTCCATCATTCCTCCATTATATACCACTAGTCAGAGATAATACTAACAAAGTTATATCTATATTAGCATCGGAATATGAGTATCACGATTGGAGCTTCACCTCAGCAACCTCAACATTTTATTGTAATACAGGATAACAGGGTTAATATTCCAACTACCCTCCTTTACGACGTCAAAACTCGATAGGACTCGACTCTAAATATATTAGAGAGATCTGTACGGGTACGGGAATTTCCACAGGACTGGTTACCAACTTATCTTCAGTTTTCAGCTCAATGGTCAACCCTGGAGGAGTGGAGGCAGGTTGAATACATCTTGGAAGTACTTCAGCCCATCAGGTTTTGAACGTTATATATGTCAAAAATATGAGGGGTCACTACACATCATATTTTTCAAGTACATCAGGATATCTTTGATCACTTGGAAATGGAAATTGCAAAGTTGGAATGAAAGCGGATACATTTCAAGGTTGATTTTCGTGATGGTTTGCTTAAGGCCAACTTAATGGGGGCTGCTTACTATAGTAAGACACAAAGTCCGAGAGGTATGTTGTTCGGCATTGGAACTTGTCTCAATCCATATTGCAAACTTAGTCGCTTTCCCGAATGGGATATATATGATGCCAGTGACGGGGCTGAGTATGAAAAGTCATATAAAAAGGAGTTGATAGCATATTATGATCATTACTATGCACCAACAAATACCTAGGTTCCTGATACGCCAATTCCACAGAGTGGTCTGAACAGCAGATCTAAATATCTTCACGGATCGAGACAGAGTGCAATTACAGTTAGTGAGGAACTTTCTTATATTGAAAGTGATTCTGAGATTGAACCTTCCAATTCGGCCACCGAGGATATTGATTCCCCATATGACGATAGCCCTGGTGAAATTTTTTATAAGGCAAATATACTAGAGTGGTGGAAGAGTAATGCGGTGTGATTCCCGAATTTATCACGAATAGCTAGGGATATTCTTGCAGTACAAGCAGGTAGTATTGGAGTCGAGCTTGCGTTTGGCATAACAAGAGATGTGATTCTCTATCGTCACTCTCATCTGAAAAGTAGCACAATTCGAGTATCAATGCGGGTCAAATTCTACGAACATGAAGAACTGCGGTGGGAGCCAGCTAGTCATGATAGTGAATGGGAGGCTGAAAAACTTGAAGAAATGGGAACAGTGGATGATAACCATTCTTGGGCAGCTAGGAAGGAGGGAAGAACTGAGACAGATAATGGTCGTATCTCCGATGATGATGAGTCATATAAGAAGATACAGCATGGTCTTTCGTCGATCAGGATGGCATGCGCGCTTTGGAAGAGAACTAAGGCCTATACTTTCTGATCAGGGCTTGATTAAATCTTGATATATGCGCGCCCTCCATCATCTCATAGTCAAAGTCAGGATGTTGATCCATTGACAGACTCTAAAGAATCCGGTAATCAAGAATGAATTTGCGATAGTTCTATTAACATGTATGTTGTAGCAGATATAGAGGAAGAAGAAGGATCGGCAGAAGAGGAGCCAAAGATTTCAGGAGAGGAAATCGTGGATCTTGAAAGTAATTACGAACGAGATAACCTAAATGTTGCTCATATTGAAGGTTTAGCTGGTAATCAGGAAGAGATTTGTTCTGAGGAAGTTGAACTGGGAAATACTGATTTATTTCTTGTTTTACAAGTAATCTAGAGAAAGGGCAGGACAGATTTTAATGCTACTATTGGGGTTATGACCAGAAAGCGTACTAGAAGCGGTGGCAAAGAAAAGAAAACGTCCCATTTCATCTAGTCTCATTTGAGATAATGTAGTTCTGAACTCAAAGACTGTCGCAGTAGAGATTTAGGTGAACCTTCTGACTTCAACTTAAGCTATTCGGTAGAGGGTATTTTAAATCATACGCACAAAACCATATGCCCAGAAAAATCATACGCTCAGAAAAATCATACACCCAGAAATATCAGACGCTCAGAAAAATGACACTCCCAGAAAGATCATATGCCCGCAAACATCATATACTTGAGAAACTATATATAGAATAATACTCTGGTATTGTACTTTTCCTAAAGGTTGCGAAAAGCTTACTGGACAAAAGGTTGCAAATCCATTTTTTGTTCAGAGCTACCTATTTAATTAGCAGTTGGCAAGCCACTAAATTTGAGAATTCACAGTATATTTGATTCTTCAGGGGGAAATTTTAGCACGGTCCCAGGTAAATGCCATTGCACAATCAAGCTTTGAAAGAAAAAGCTGGGAGAGTTGTGGGCCCCTTTCGCAACCTTTGGGAAAACCACAATAATGGGGCTATAGAAAATAGAGTAAACGTTCAGCATACCATGAAAAGGGCGAAACCTTGTGGTATACTATGATCGAAGAGCGCAAGGCTATTGGCGAAAAATGTCTATTCCACTTAGCCCTTCAGCCAAGCATGCCCAGATTTGTGTTCAGCAAAAATCAGCAGAGGAGCTAACTGTAACTGGTAAGTATTTTTCGCCGTCCACAAATCTTGAGTAGCATCGTAGCCCCTATTTAATTCTTCATTACTCCCCCAGTTGTAATAATTCTTCATTTACCACTACTTTATTTCTTCAACCTTTGGTACTACGAGGAAACCATTGAACTGTAGTTCTTGCTTTGGACTGTAAAGTACAGAGTTGTAACTCATTCTTTCTCTCCTACTATATACACAAAATTGGATTATCCTAAATCTTCAATGCGCACTCCGGCTAGACATCTCAAAGCTCCCCCCGATATAAAACAAGAAGGAAACAAAGCTCTCAAGCTACCTAGTGCCTCCTCAGCCGATATCCTACTACTGAACTTTACCCCTTCTCTCTGTCGACAAGATGAACATGTCCAAAAAGGGCTATGCAACTGCAAGCCTCATGTACGATTATCCTCACAGTTAAAGCTATCAGCAAAGATCAAATGAGAAGCAGAAGCAGTACAGACGAATGGCCAGTCTATATCTAGACATGTATTTGGAAGCAATTGTGGGTTTGTCTTGAATAACTTGAAAAAAATATTTAATTTACTAATTACATAGAATAAATTAATAGGCAATAGAGGAGAAGTATTTTTCCTAATTGACTCCGATAGAGAACGGGCTCCTCCAACATCCAGCAAGGCTACTCTGGAGGACACCCAGGCTTTAGGCTCCAGTTTTGAGCAAATCGATATCCGTGATAAGGGATTGTATGTGGCTTTAGATAAAAACAACGAAAAGATCTTTGTTATGTTTGGTGCCTGGCTGAAGTTGATTTATGAAGAGAAGATCAGAGAGTATGTGGAGAAGGCAATGAGCTGGAATATGCAGGGATATGCATCAGTAAATCCACCTACAATTCCGAAGTACACATGGCATAATGACTATAAAGAATGGCTCCTTTCAAATCTGCACCTCGGTTGGCCACCTTGGGCATGGGCTGGAGTCTATCACTGGGGAATTTGGATGGAGCAGGCACATGCCAAGATCGAAGTGCAACTACCTAAGATACTAACATGAAAGGTCATATGAAGAAGGCACTCTTGCCTTTATTCAAGGCTATGGGGGCGATAACAAGGGTTCAGAGGATTCTATTGGCTGCTATTGACCTAGAGTGTTGGCAAGAGTATGAGAAGATACTCGGAAAGTGGTTGGATCATAGAACATGTTTTGGGACTGATGAGCAGGAATGTTTTACACTTTGGGCATGTTTAGTGAATGTGTTTACTGAACCATATGTGGATGGTGGAGATGTGAAAAATGGTTGGGCATCAATGTGTCCCTTATGCGAGTTTTAAGATGAAGATTTTTGTATTACTGAGCTAAAGCACAGGTTTGTTTATAAGGTAGGCTGTATTAGCTTTCTGAAAAGCGAGCAGTATGAGCATTTTACTTTGTAATATAAGGGGCACCAGTACTGTTTAGTGGCTACAGTTCATGAACATGTTAAGAAGGAGTTTCTGTATTGTAAAGCATAAAAGTAGTTCGTTCTTAATAGTATTCTATAATAGTTTTAAGCACATTTGAAAATTTAGAAAGGCATTTCAGTCCATCCAACAAAAGCATGAAATCTATGAATCTTTGCGAGAGCGCCTCTTGGATCAACAATTCTGTCATATACCCCCTGTTCAGATACACTAATATCCTGTCGGGTAACAACTCCAGAAGCTGGAGTTCTGTCATTTGTAATGAACTGCGGAGTGTAGATACCTATCCACCATAGCGGTGCCTGTTAGCATTGAGGTTTGGCGGGTTCACCACCGAAGTCAAGCGTCGATCGAAGATGACGTAAGGACGAGGGTGACAGGTAAACCTGAAGGCTTTCTTCTTGATGGTACCTGCTGCGGTGCTCCTGAGGCGCTTGGGACCAGTATCGTCCAATATCTGGCAGTAATGACGTTTGTTCTTGGCCGAGAAGCCAATCCATTGCTTATCCTGTTCCTCTTGATTGTATAGCAATGGACCGTCCACGACTTTAAGAAGATCCCGAGCACCATTCATGGCTATAGCACTGATCCCAACCAGATTGGGGGCTGGGGGAGGCGTATTGTTGGGGGGCTTTAGAAGACTGTGGAACAGCTGCCACCTCGGCGCTTTGATAGTTTGCTGGGAGAAGCATATGACACGTATGTGGATTGGATGATGCCATGATAGATGGAATGATATGGAGAGTTTCTGAACCTTGATAACAGGATGATAACGTAAATGTTTTTTCTCGTCATACTGGGATGTCATTACATCAGCTGGAGCCTCGAAATTACCTCAGCAATGATGACCAGGACGAATCACTTGCCAGGACGGTAGGAGAAAGTTCTGATCGTCGCCAACGGTAGGAGCGGTGATGATGTAATGACTGTTTTCTTGAGAGGATGCTCTATTCTGATCGGCAATGATAGTACTATGCCATGACACATTTTTACGATGTGTGATGACTGAGCGCACCTTGCGTCGGAAGCGTCTCGTCATGTTCTAGTCGCGGCGACAATAGTAGTGACATCGATAGTAGCGACGACGATAGTAGCGACGTCGATAGTAGCAACGAATGGGGAAACAGTGACAGCGATAATACATACCTCCCTCAGTGGAGGTCAAATCTTACTCATTATCAGATATTTCAAGCGCTTGATAGATGTCGTGATGACGTTCCCGAACATAAGTTACCGGTACTGACAAGAAAATCGATGACTCACTCTCTCGATATTCAGGCGTAGAATCAATATCCATGTACATGATGTGTGATGATGTGAGAGTAGGAGGGATGGGTAGAGGAAAAGGTGGCTTGTATCTGTGGCTCAGGTTATATAAGTTATGTGAGATTACCCGATTAGGCTTAACTCCCACTCCCGTCCCACTGTTGCATATAACATTAAAGATGCAACAGTGGGATTATGTAATGTCCGCTGGGAGTGGCGGTGCAGTGGTACATACCTCACTTGGAGTCAGAACTTAAATATGGCCTGATTCCCCACACTAATTTGAGTTTGGCAGAACGGTAACATCAGCAAAAAAACAGCCTGCCCCCTGTCCCTCATGTTGTTGAGTTTTACGTTTTGGTACATCGTGAGTCCCATGATCACGATATTAAAAATCCCGTTAGTTTGACTAAAGAAGATGGTATTAATTCTGTTTTCTGCAAAATATAAGCAATTTTTATTAAGAACTCACAGACCTTTTACATACCGAAGTTGAGAAATTTGAGTTCATAACATTCAACTTTGTAATGTAAAATGTCTATTAGATATTGATAAAAATAGCTCATATTTTGCTAAATTTAAGATTTGTATCTGATTATTAGGGGACACAATCGGAAGCATCATGATTAACCGGGGTCACTCGCGATTAGCCAAAACGTAAAACTCAACGACATGGCTCACCGTGGAGCACAAAAGACAGATTTTTTTTTTGCTGATGAACGATGCTATTGGACAACCTTACACAAATCAGAAACAAACAGTTTAGTAATAATGTCGTTCCGAGTTCTCAGCCTTCCTCCCCTCCTCTTACTCATATACCTTCTACTCCGAATAATTCTGATAGTTCCTCATATTCCGAACAACCTACAGAAATAGATATACCAATGATCGAACGAGACTCATCGCCAATACTGACAGTGGCTTAATGGAAGAGAATCAATGAAGTGAAGGAAGCGGCGAAAGTTCTGACCAAAATCTCATACCTAATGAAATCATTGATTGGCCCTCCTCTGGGGAACCCTCAACGAGTACCAGGGTGGTGGCAGCACCTGACATTGAATCAAACACTTGACCCGTACCTAGTGGCCAAATCTGTTCAAAATACCTTATGGTCAGATACCCCCATTGTGACGGCTTCCCATTTGACTCGCTTGTGGACGCACTTGGACGCAATAACCTCGAATCTATACTCAGATCAGAGCGCTATGCAGATGGAGGACTTGATTAACACGCGTTCTGCCATCGAGTGGGCGGAGAGAGATTCGAATCCTGGAACATGCGATGCCTCGACGTTCAATTCCGGTCATGTATATATCACCCAAACATACTGGCGGTTTACCGAACTCCTGAAAAAGCATACAACTATACGGGGAAAGATGGTAATGTGCTCGTAGCGGATTTCGAGAGGAGTGATATCGAACACAGAGGAACTTCCCATGAGGGAAAGGTTGCCTTACTTGAGTGTTTCAATGCATCAACTAAAGATCAAGTGAGTGGCCCTATCTCACCAGCCCCCAAACAGGAGGTCAATACAGAAAGACCTTGTAGATCTCTATTTAGTCATTCATTTTGAAGTGGGGGGAGATATACATATCCCGGGATCTAGGCTGACCTGGATGAAAATAGTTTCTTGAGAACATCCGAAATGTGGCTCCGAGACTTTACATGAGAAGCTACAATAAACTTCAGTTGGTAGCTGAACATCACTACCCTAGCAAACCCGTTATCTATAGATCCCCAGACCCTGCGGATAGTTGGAGGTTAATTGAGAAGATTTCTAATTGGTGTAACACTTGTCATTCTTTATATTCCGATGATAGTTGTAAAGGTATTGAGGGTTTGCGTCCTTTATCTTTGATACTTTATGGGGGTACAAGAACTGGTAAGAGAGAATGGGTATGTAGTTTGGGGCATCATATTTTCTTCTCGGGTTTCTTTAATTTATCACTATATTTGTAGCGATATAAGTATCTTGTATTGGGTGATGTTGAACTTTCTAGGATGGATATTTTGAAATGTTGGTTCGGTAGTCAGCGAGAGTTTACAAGTACCGATAAGTATTGCAGGAAGAAACATATTATTCACAGTCGGCCCGTGATCGGTTGCTTCAATGAAGACACTCGCTTCGGAATTTGGGCAGATTCTGAATGGATCGAGAGTCATGGTATTTTGGTTCATGTATGCAATGTATTGTATAGTACTTAAAATGTTAGCCTCGCTCAAGATGAATGGAGGACCTAACGGCCCCCAACCCAACTTAACGGTGACTGGCTATTAAAGATACCTCCAACTACCCCACCAAGAACCTAAAGTGTTTGGATCATAGGACATCTTTTGAGACTGATGAGCGGGAATGTTTTACACTTTGAGAATGTTTAGTGAATGGGTTTACTGAACCACATGTGGATGGTGGAGATGTGAAAAATGGTGGGGCATCAATGTGTCCCTTAGATGAGTTTGAAGATTGAGATTTTTGTATTACTGAGCTAAAGCGCAGGTTTGTTTATAAGTTAGACTGTATTAGCTTTCTGAAAAGCGAGCAGTATAAGCATTTTACTTTGAAATGTAGGGGGCACCAGCACTGTTTAGTGGCTACAGTTCATGAAGCTGTTAGGAAAGTATTCCTGTATGGTAAAGCATCAAAGTAGTTTGTTCTTAATAGTATTCCATAATAGCTTTAAGTTATAAAATAAATAACATGAAGTTTTAAAAGTACACATACCATCAATGTGCCGATTTTAATGTCATGGATGCAATTCCTTCAGGATGTAAACAGCACCCAGAATCCTTGTACTATTCTATGATGAAATTTCCTAATGGCCATACTAGCCCCTTAAATTGTGAACTCATATTGTTTAGGGTATGCATGAAAAGGCTACTTCTAATCATCCCGCAAGCCCTACGCGCCAATTATTGGCCTTAAATAAGACGCCTAAAGCCATGCGCCCATAATAATAAAAAGAAATACCATATACTTGGGATGATACCAGGTCAGGAAGCCTCCATAGCCGACCCCTACTTCGACAGGGCCAACGATCTCAGCTTTGCCTGCATCAACACACCTGGGGAGTACACCCATTACCCCCTCTCTGGCAGCCACAGGCCTAGCGTCATCGACCTAGCCTTCGCCAACCCCCTTATGATCCCTTTTGCCTACGATTAGAATACCTCCTCTCTCCCCTCCAATGGCTCGGACCACGTCCCCATCTCCATCTCCCTTTCAACCCCCCTCCGTCAAATCCCACCCCCCCAAGCCAAATGGGACAACTTGGACTGGACGGCCCTGGAAGACCAGCTTAAGGCTTTCCGCGTCCCTCCACCTCCCCTCCACCCTTCCCCCCAGCAATGTGACTCCTGGTTCTCAGCATCTCTCTCCTACCTCACCTCTACCCTCAGGACCGCAGCCCCCACATCACGCCCTTCCACAAGGTCAAAGCCATGGTGGACCCCCCTTCTAACCACCGTCCAAAAAGAATACAACAAAGCCACGAGAACGGCCAAAAGCCTCCGGACAGCGCAGGCAAGAGACACAGCCAGGCTCTGCAGGAATGGGTATTTCAAAGCCATTAAACGTGCCAAGTCATCATACTGGGCTGACTTTCTTGTCAAAACCACCCCCAACAACATCTGGACAGCCAAAAAGCTGGTGACCCCAAGGCAGGCGACCCGTTTCCCCTGCCTCCCAAACGCAAACAACCCTACCACCATCAACGACGCCCTTCTCGCCCAATTCTTCCCGCCAAGAACTGAACCCCCATCCAGGAGAAGACTCTCTCCCATACCCGACGCACCGACACTCACTGTTACGATCCTCTTTCTCTTCGGGCAAGACTTGCAGCAGGTAACCTTTCTCGCTTAAATAGTGATCGCACTATCTTAAGATTACACGAACAACGACAGCTGAGTATACTGACTCCTGTCTCGAGTAATACTTCGCTAAGCTCGTGAGAGACACTATGGTCTTGGCTCGATAAGAATAAAGTATATTGTAGGAAAATAACTTAGATGATTGCGTGAAGAACTCTCAACCAAGAGGCCTTTTTTTTTCTTTTTTTTTTTTTTTTTTTTTTTTATATCATGCGTTCATTGTTTTAAGGTACAAAAAGCTTCATGTAGCGGAGGCTATGGAAAAAACAAAACCTATAAAGCAAAAACATATCAGAAAAGAAACCATTTCCCACGCCCTGATAGTACTAAGTAGTGAGACCAAAAACCACCGGCCTCGTCTGTCAAAAACATAAAAATATAGGGAAAATCCAACACACTTCATAACTCGTAAATCTTTACAAAAAAGAAAATTACAAAAAAACAAATGCATCGGTCGTAGGGTGGGGGATAAGGGGTGGCGTTATTTTGGCAGGGGGGTGGTGGGAGCGGATTTTTTATTCTTCAAAGGGGGAAGGGTCCCCGGGGGGGAACCCGGTACGGGTGTCTAGGATAAAACTCCGGAGAGCTGAGAGGGAGGGTGGGTGATTCCAAATTGGGCTCTCGGGCGAGAGGCTTTCGACCCCACTTAGATGGGAGTGTCTGGCTTCAGCCCTGGCAGGGCAGTGTAGGATGGCGTGTTCGAAGGTTTCTGGGGCTTCTAGACACCGAGGGCAGGTGGACGGGCGATCTGGGTTGTCGCGCCAGGTGGGATGGGCTAGCACGTAGCATTTGCCAGAGCGCATCTGATGTAAGCGGCTGGCGGCGAACTTGTCGAGACCCATGAAGGGGTGGGGGGTCGTTGAGGTGGGATACGTGTAATAGGGGGGTGCCGGGAGGGAATCTTCCCAGTCGTCGAGCATGAGTTTGTGAGCCCTCTCTTTGAGCACGGCATAAGTTCGTGCCATGAGTGTCGGGGGCGGGATGTCTTCTGTCGGGGGGAGGGGTGTTTGTCCGATCTGGGGGAAGCGAGGGAAGCCGTGTCCGAGGGGGAAGGCTATGTGTGCGAGGTCATCGATGGGGAGGTGTCTCCTCAAGGGAGGGGTGGGGACCGGAGTGCTCCAGCTAAGGGGGCGGTACATCGGGCCCGCTTTATCAGCCAACGGTCGGGCTGAGTCAGTGGCCCTGAAGTTCAACAGGGAGGGGAAAGTAGGGGGAAGGCGGGCGGCTGCGGGATTGATGGTAGGGGGTGAGCAGCATAGTCTGAGTGCCGCCGTGCGTCTCTTGTGTTTGGAGTAAGGGCCGAGGGGAGGGAGGCATGCTTCCCTGAAGAGTATTGGGATGGGGGTGGCGAAGAAGCAGTTGGTGCTCCACCTCTGGACTCTGTGCCAGAAGGAACTCATGCGGGTGGTGGAACGGGTGTTCGGGACGAAGAGGTCCGCACCATAGGTGAGGATAGGGAGGATGAGTCCCAAGGCGAGTCGGTGTGAGAGGAAGGGGCGGACCCCCGCCCCTGGAGAGGCGACTCTTTTTAAAAAGGAGAACGCAGCATTGGCTAAGTCTAGGCGTCTTTCGAAGTGATGGGTGGTGTTGAGGGCAGGGGAGAACCAGTAACCGAGCCACCTTACTTCATTGGAGGGGCGAAAGATTTGGTCGTTGAGGGTGACGGGGTGGTTAGCTTTGATAGTGCCTCTTTGTCTTGGGGTACGCCAGTGGATGAGTTCCGTCTTCGGGATGGAAAAGGACACACCCAGGGTTGTGGCGCATTGGGATAAGGATGTGAACAGGCTTTGTAGCCGGCGTACATTGGACCGGTAGGAGGGGGAGGAGACTGTGAGTGCAAAGTCGTCGACGTAGGAAAGCATAAGGCCACCTTTTATGTCTGCGTGGAGTGGAGCCACGTATATGAGGAACAAGAGAGGAGAGATGGGGGACCCTTGAGGGGTACCGACTATGACCGGGGAGGGGGTTTTTGGAGAGCCTTGGTATACCAGAGTGCAACTTCGTTCTGAGAGGAAAGAGGAGACCCAGTCTACCATGTATTTGGGGGTGTTTTTATCCAGAAGGCGTTTGCGGAGGGTGAGGGCGTCGACGTTGTCGAAACCAGCCTTGATGTCAAGGAAGAGGGAGGATACCTTACGGTGGGTGCGTTGGAGGGTTTTAACTTTGTGGACTAGGGTGGTGCAGGCGTCGAAGGTGCCTAGGCCTGGCACGGAACCGCACTGGTTGGGGTGGAGCAGGCCAGATAGCTTAGCCAGAGCAAAAAGACGGGTCGCCATGATCCTTTCCAAGATCTTGGAGACGGTTTTCAGTAAAACTATGATGCGGAAGGATGCGGGGGAGTTGTAGGAGGCCTTGCCTGGCTTCTCCAAAACGACTCCGTTCGCGATTTTTAGCGAAGGAGGGTGGTACCCATATATCCGGAGGGGGTTCAGGAGATTTAAAAGTATGTCATGATGGTGCCTGTGGATGTGTTTCCAAACGGAGTAGGGTATTTCGTCTGGTCCTGGGGCCGAGGAGGGCGAGGATTTGGCGAGGGCCAGGGAGATTTCATCTTGAGTGAGAGGGGGCGCGTTGGGTATGGGTGAGAGCCTCCCCCTGGGTGGGGGTTCTCAACCAAGAGGACTTATTTTTCTTTTTTTCTTTTTTTTTTTTTTTTATATCATGCGTTCATTGTTTTAAGGTACAAAAAGCTTCATGTA